>WYDF02056625.1:0-11901 GCA_009867245.2 Adranes taylori
CGCCTCTTTTTAGCATCTTTCATATTATTACCCCATGGCGAAGAGTTCATTTTTACCCCACAAAAGTTCATTTTTACACCATTTGGGGTAATTTACCCCGGTTCCCCGACCGCTGATCTAAACGAACAGCTCACGTTCTTGATGAAGGGGATTGTACGAGACAAAAAGGACTTTTCAAAACAAACACAAACCATTACGTGGGTTATAGGCCACGGCCAGGCTAAGGCGAAATAACGCCGACGGTAAACAAGTATAAGAAGAAACTATTTATTATAAAATTTAATTTTACAAAGCCGACGTCGTAGCGATGTGGTTTAGATGCATGACTGCCACCGCAGAGTCCCGGGTTCGGACCCCAGCCCCACCCCAGCGCAAGCTATAGTTTGCGTTGTTAATCGAATCTAGGCAACTCACGTAATGAGGTCGGTAATTATAGGAGGTAACTATAATTTATCATGCACATCTATAGGGGTAGATGTAAAACTTCGATCCAGTGTGTGCGGGTTGGCCCGCACTATAAAGATCTCTTTACGAGTTAATCAATAAAGGTTGGTAAAGACGAAATTATCTGATATCCATCCTACCTATCAGCGTCGTACGGGCTGAGGCGCGACGTTAAAACCGCGTCGGTGATCGGTCCTAGTGACTGAAATAGGCCGACGATAAAAATAAGAAATAGACAATAGACAATAATTTTACAAAGAATATTTCGTAAAGGATGCGCTTGTTTACGATTGCTGTTGATGATGGCAATGAAATCCAGGTCAATTCGAGTTATTTTCAGGCACAAGAAATTCGACAATTGCAACTTGTTTTGATATTTGGTTTTAACTCCTATTTCCGAAAATCCAACTTCACAAAAGTATGAACATGACAAAGTGCTTCAAAGCTTCAATAGTAAGAATTGGAAAACTTTGTTGAACACACAGTCAGAATTGTATCAATTTGCTACGATTACATTTCAGTTGCAGTGATGAATTTTGACGTAAATCGATAATCTCTTCTTCGGCTTTCGACGATATGCAAGTAGTAATGTTATCCTGGGAGGGATACGCCAGTTCTTTTCCTTGCAGTTTTTCATTTCTTGAATAAAGTAATAATCAAAATTCTTTTTCAAATCATTCAAAAGTTTTGAGATCTCTGTAGTTATGCTATCAGGAACGTTCGTATTATTTTCGATTATAAACATTTCAAATTTTTCAAAATTGTCATACTTGTGGTTTTCAATGATATTTTTCACAAAATAAGATTTCTGATGAATCCTCAGATTTTGTCATGCACTGCAAATATTGTCACATTATTTTTGGGAGAGCTTGTTCCTTCCCAACGTGACATTGGTAAGAAGGAAATCTTTTGAATAGGGTCGCGTTCGGAATCTTTTGAATAGGATCCCCTCTTACCCTTACCGATACTAGGATCGTTCAATGCTTCGAAGAATGCGAATCGCTTTAATACTTAATTGAATTTATCGTTTACTAATAAAGTTTTAGTTTTTATTGCGTAAGAATGCGAAGTTATAATACCATAATATCCCAATACCAATCAAAATAAAATACTAGTCTTTGTCATTGCTAACGATGTGGATACCCTTCAGATTTATTCTGACTCTTTACTGATAGGGGATAGTGCGGTCACAACATGCATGCTTTCATGTGCAAGTACTCTATTGCAAATAAAATACTGGGGTCTCGGATTATCTTCATGTTCATTCCATGAAAACTCGAATGCTAATCCGCAGTCAGAATTATTACAGATGTCCCAACAGTGGGTCGCACCTCACAGTTTGGGAAACGCTGTTCTCGAACAAAGACTCTTACAAAGTCTTTTATATGATTCAGAAGAAATAATTTTTATTACTGTAATATCAAACTTTCATATACCGGAAGTCAGATGTTTTACTATTTTCTTATGTACTTCAAAGGTTGATCTATTTAGTGTTGATCATGTTACTTTATAACTATATAACTAGTTTAAACTTCACTTTAATCAGCTTAACATTTAAATTAGCTCAATAGTTTCTTGAGTAAACTTCAGTTAGCATTGAAACGCACAGCTGTTTGCCTTTAATACATTGTGTTTTGCGTACGTTTACTATTTCACAATATTAAGACAAGAAACATTTCGTATATCCAAAGATGATATCATTTTCAGAGCACAACTCTGTGGAGGAGACCTACGAAAGGGAATTAATCAAACTCAAACCCCCACTCCAATCAAAATTTATATCATAGTTTCAAATTAAATGGAAATATTTGATTCCACTATATGTTCCTCAGTGTGTATCCTTTTCAAAATTAAAATATGGATCCGCCACTGACAATAACAATTATTAATTTACAAAAGCATCAGCTAATAGACGGAGCTTAGATAAAGGGTCAACTTTGTTTGCTAATACTTTTTAAGTTGCTGATATTTTTTCCATGTGTTTTGTGGGAACGGGGTACTATACTCTCTTAAGTTTAAAAAAATACTGTGGTCAATTCTACTTAGATAAATTTAGAACGTGGATTTTTATCATATTCCAGTTTATATAGATTTAATTAAAACATTAAATTCTTTAACTTTATCAGTTCAGTATGTAAATATTATTTTACATAGTACTACAATGTAAATAGACTTTAGATTAAACTTCGTTTAGACCAGATGAAACGATTATAATTTGATGAGTTATGATATTAAAATGCTAATTCTTAGTTTTAATGTGTGGCAGTGTGAATGATTTAAATGTAAATTTAATGTGCCTTAAATATTATTTGATATATGTATATGAAATGATAAATGCATTAACTGACGTGATCTTTATTTGTATATAGATAATTAGTATTATAATAAATTAATACTATGAGAGACAAAATACATACTTTTGTACTGTTATGCAGAAAAGGCCATGTAAATTCTGTTAAAAAATAAATTAATTGACCAAATAAATTGACTTTTATTTATATTGTTTTGAAATGTTTCCTAGTATCATGTCCAATATGTTTATTATTTACATACTGCAGACAGTAAAATGAAGATGATACCGGATTATCATTAATTTAATTAATTAACAGTTGCAATAAGAAACTCTAATAATTCATCAATTCAATGAGTAATCCGCTAATATAATATATAAATGGCATAACCAAATCTAATTTAATGTTTCAAACAAATATGCCAGATACTAATTATCAAATTATAAATATTATCAATACAAGTTCATGTAATAAAGATTTTTTACGTTTAAAAAAATAAAAGGCAAATCCTACTAGCAAGATGTGAAGAAAATATAAGCGTCAACAAAATCCAATCAGCATAGAAAAACATAGAGACATTTCTAGACACGTAAAATTTCTTCATGTTTATTTTAAAAGGATAACCAAGCCATAAATTATTCGCCGAAAACAAACGGCGCCCTTTCCTTGTAAATATATGAATGCTTCGTTCAAGTGTATAGGATTTTTGCATGTTAATATGCGTAAGGACTTTTTTTAATTCTATTATTTTAAGTGGCGATTTATTATTATTTCTTTACTCGAAAAAAGCGTAACGAACTTTTCCACTACTTATTTGCAACAAACAGTTATCCTTTGCACTCTTTTGGTTTTTGACGACAAATTTGATTGGATATTAGTTCAACGTATTTTATCATAAGGCGTTTTTGATGCAATGCTTCTAAGATTTTGGTGCAGTAGGGCTGCTATTATTACCTTAAATTTTAATCCTTAATTTTCTTAACGGCCAGGAAGAGAATTTCTATTGGGCGAAATTCGAACCCAAAATTTTCTAGGAGAAGTTTCTTTCAAGCCTCGCTGCGGCCAACGCCGTAGAATGCAACGGCTCAGCAGGCCTGCCAGACGCACCTTTTTCCTAGAAAATTCGCATAAAGGAGCCAATCAAGCTATCATCAACTCAAGACGCATTTTTGGTCTTACACTAGATGTTGCTGAGTCAGCAGATTCGCACACTTCCACTTGCTTAAACCACCATCAAATGATCAAAATTATTCCTATAGAGTGAGAACTTGTACTTTGGAATCTGATATTATTCTAGTAAGCATCACCAACGAAACCGATTATTAGTTAATTTTAAAATTAAATTAACTTCAAACAGTCAGAACAAAAATTACCGATCAAATCAAGTATATACAAACTATATTATAAAAATCTTTCGGCTGAATCTTTCGCTCTTCTATCGTCATCTCCATCATCTAATCTTTAATTCTTTTATTTTCACGCATAACAACATTTCACATCACTTCCGTGTATCTACTTTCTTCAATGAGAAAATGAGGCGGCCAGAAGCAGAAGAAGACGGACGCCAAGCATCGGGCATATCAAATGAGCAGAGATGAACGCGGCAGGACACCTGAACGACGGATCAAATAACGCTGTCCACGCATACCGCGGATGCTAGTCAACGTACCTTTTCCTCTCGCTCCACCGAAACAGAAAGAATACCCCCCTCCCCGACTCACCGTTAATTCCTTTGACCTGCAATTGCCTTCCACCGTTATGTCTGTTTATTTGCGTTTATTTATTTATGATGTAGAAGAAGAGGTTCATAGGAGAAGTGTAAATTGCAGATGAAATAACCCTATGTACCATTACATTGTATCAAAAGAAGCGAAAGCCAAAGTACCTGTGACCTGGCAAGCGATGATTCCAAGAAGAACACCCAGAGGTAATGCCAACGCAGTTACTGGGTGTTTGGAAGGAACCCTGGGAGACCCGCTCAGCAAGGGTTTTTAGGGCCATTGTAATCCCACCTCAGTTAAAACGGTGGGCAATGGAAGCTTTTTCTTCCCATCCCAGCACTCATATTTGCTTGTTGGTCGACTGAATCACGTGCAGCGTTGAAATCGATCTCCCTCTGCGCGTACTGTTGGTTTTGACCCTTAACTCCCGGTAAAAAAAAGTTAAATACATTAGAATTGAACTTGATTTTGGTTTATTATCGTCTAGTGATTATGATTCAGATAGTGAAGAAGAAAATCCGAGAAAATGGGTTCCATAATTTAAGTGAAAATGACTTTAATGAAAGGTATAAACGTAGAAAAGAAACAGTGATGGATCAAGTTCACCTGATACATCAGGATAGATATTCAACCAATGACATTTCGAAGTAATTCTGTTGATGCTGATCTACAATTATAAATATGCCTTAGATTCTATGCAACGGGAACATTTCAGCAAATTATCGTAGGTAACATGTAGGTCACTCATATACAGGTCAGCCTCGTTAATCCGAATATTTGTTTGTCTGGGGTGTTCGGATTACCAAAATGTTCGGATTACTGAGGAAATGATAAAAAAAGACAGAAAAATGGCAAAACAATCATTTTATTACAAAACTGTAAATATTGAACAACTACAAGTTACAATACATTAAATTGATACAGTAAATTGGTAATATTTAAACGATAAAAACCACTTTAAGAAGTCACTTAAAAAAGTCTTCAATCTTTTTCTGACTTGCTTTTTTTATGGACTTGCGAAAGGCGTTGTCACGCAGTTGACGAAGGGTGAGGATCTGGTGAACTGGAATGTTGTTATCATCTGCCCACGCCAAACAGGTGTTGAAAGCTTGCAACGCCGCTTCATTTGTTACTCTCTGAGTTGGCTCTTCATCATCATCGTTTGTTGTCTCATCACCGCTGTCTGATTCATCTCGCACACGTTGGATGAACTCAGCATCACTTAAGTGTTCATATCCTAGCCTGGTTGCTTCTTCGATCAGCCACTCAGTGCCATCTTCGTCCGTAATGCGGTCATATGTCTGCTCATGGACAACTTGAAGAACATTAACAATGTCTGGCACAATTAAGGGTTCTGACGAATTTTCGTTTGTTGGTCTTTGCGGAAGAGTCCAATGTTTTGATCAAGAGCTGACAATGTTCTCTGAGAGGTTTCATCTCAAGATTTTACTAGGTTTAAAACCGCCTATTTTATTGTTAATCGATTGATCACAGTTTCTAAAGAAACATTTGATGACACTACACTGTAAACTAAACTTCTTCTGTAACGCATTTTGATCCCAGCGATTACATGCTGGTCCATTGATGTGCAGTTACATGTGGGGGTAGATACAAAGCATAAATTTGCTTGTCGTCACTTACGAGCTCTTCAGTTACCGGATGGCCAGGGCAATTGTCCAAGAGTAAAATCACCTTTTGGCGTAGGTTTATAGACTTGATTTCTCCAGGTGAAACCAGTTGAGAAATATTTGTCTGTTTATCCATGCACATTTTTGGCTAAAATATTGGAAGAACAAAGTTCTTAAACGCTCTTGGACTTTTAGTTTTTCCAATCACTGACATCTGTAACTTATGGGTCCCGGCAGCATTGGAACAGGGTAAAAATGTTATCCATTCTTTGCTTATTTTTCGCCCTGCAGCTCCTTTTTCTCTTGCAGCTTCTTTTTCTCCTACCAAAACCAATGTGTTTCTTGGAAGTGACTTCCAGTAAAGACCCGACTCATCAACATTGTAAACCTCTTCACGACTGATTGCCATTTCTGTGATTTCATTTAGAAATTCGGTTTTAAAACTTTCGAAAATATTTTCGTCACTCGAAACTTTTTCTCCGATCAAACTCGGCACTCTCATTCCAAATGGTGTTTTAAAATTGTACACCTAACCGCTACTTGCACGAAAGTCGTCTTTGTGTATCATTTCACGGTAAAAAAATCTAGCTTTCTCTGCGATGATATCACCACTCATCATGTTATTTTTAGCTCTCTGCTGTACTATCCATGTGTTTAATGCTTGTTCAACATCAACATTTTCCGCAGTGCCGGACCACATTCCGCAGGAGAACAATGAGAGATTATCCTTTCCCTCTTACTTTTAATGTCATGTATAATAGATTTACCAACGCCGTATTCTGAAGCTCGTCTGTACCTGTACCTACATAAATTAAAGTGTGTCGCATAATTCGCAGGATAACTAATATATTACCCATCTTGTCTAATAAATACATTGAAACGTCACAGATTGAAGATGATGTAACTTAGGTAGAGCTTGGAGATTTTCCGTGCGTAACAGGAGCAATAGACTGCAGCCAATTAAAAATTCATTCGCCAGGACGCCTTAATGCAGAATTATATTGAAATCGTAAGGGATATTTCTCAGACACATTAGTGGGATTACAAATCATATTAGGTATTTTAAAAATCAGACACATTTTTGTCAGGTAGCCACGATCGAAACATGATAAAACCATTTTTGATTCGCCTCTGCCAACTAAATCCAATATGGGAATCTATGGAAATCGTTTTCTACTTGGTTATCCGGCCATATATTCTTACACCAATTTTACGTTCTCAAAATGAACGATTCATATTCTAGATCCCATATAGTCACTTGAAATACAATAGAGAAATGTTTTGCTATTTTGAAATGACAGTTTCCGTGTCTAGAAGTCGGATTAAGATTGGAGACTATTCCCAAATTGTGGCTTATGGGGTGTCATACAACATATATAGAGAACAGAATTTAAACACGAGCAAATGGAGAACTATGAAACCGTACATTATGAATTAGTCAGCTGCAACTTTCAGGAAGACGACTTAGGCTGCGGAAAAGGACAATGCGTTAGATACCTGGAATGTTCAGGGAATAGCTACTAAATATGATACCGTATTCGAAAAGGCTAAGTATCCAGGTCAGGGTTATTACGGAAACTAGAGAACAAAGGGAAATGGCAACGAGATGAAACGTGACTATGTATATTTTATCTATTGCAATCCATAAGAGTCTAAAACATATATTAACTAGCTGTAAATGAACGTATACTTACACCAGAACTAAAGCTGCGGTTTGTACGCCCCTATAGACGACGTAGATGTTCACTTGAATGATGCTTTCTCTGACAACGACAACACTCCAACTTGACAAAATAAGTAATAGAAAGCAGATAATCTTGATGGGTGATTGAAATGCCAGAGTTGGTAGGGCACTGCAAAGTCCAATAGTAGAAAAAATTGGAGAGCAAATATGAAACGACAATGGTACGCGACTTATTGAGTTACGCGACCAGTTGTCCGTGAAAATAACGAATACATTTTTAATCACAAGGGAGTCCATAAGTATACATCGCATCAATGTACGAAAGGTTTGCAATCCATTATAGTTCGGCAAACCCCACCATTCCGTGTACGCGATATCCGAGTTCAAAGGAGCGCTGACTGTGGGTTATTTCACTTTATGGTCAGGGCTATGATATACTTTAAATAAGCATGGAAAATGGAAAATAGAAAAGTAATCGAAGATTATGAATATCTAAAAACACAAATTCATTAGGCAGCCATGGAAACATTGAAGTATAAGGCTAAACCCAAAACAATAACCATAATATTTGCTAGACTGAAGAGCGCGCACTCCTTGTGAAATTGGCTACTAAAATAATTTAAATGGTTAGTTGGTGGCCTTTCACCGTTAAAAGGAAACTCCAACTTCTAAGAACACTTCAGGAAACTCCGTCTTCCGAGGAAACTCCGACTATATTAATTAAATAAGCTAGCATAAAGGAAAACAAAATGATAATGAAACTGAATATGAAAAATTGATAGTTTAAAAATGAATAAGTTCGTTATGTTCTTCTACTAGTCTCGTAGACATCCGCTAGAAGTATTGTTGTCTCTCTATCTACTTGCTAGATCAAGGGTGTCAAACTAGCGCCTAGCGGAGCACCATCCTCCGGTCCCCAATGCATTTTTTTGTGGCCCACGATGCTCTGAAATTAAATGAATATAAATGCGCTCGTGTGTATACACGCGCTGACTCAGTTGCGGTGACGTTTTGAAGCGATATGTCTACCACTCTGTGTCATGTAATGTAAACAGATGCCAATAACGGAAAGGTTAGAAAGAGCACTCTGCGTTGTGCTGTTATATAACACTGTTGTACGTATAAAACTTCTTTCAAAGTTCCTATTATCAGGATCGTTTATGTACCAACTTACGGTGCTAAATCGATGCCGGATGAAACTAAAATATCTGTGTCAATACTGACAAGAAAATAGCAAGATGAATATCCAGATAAACTGCAAATCAGGACTTTCCATTCACCAAGTTCTCTCTTTAAAAATATTAAAAATGGGCGAAGTAGTTCAAACAGTGACATAAAAATCCGGCGCATGAACCATATTCTTATAACGTAATACTATATTACATATAAAAATTATATATTGGTGAATGTTTCGGACTATTCAGGTTGCATTTACCATTCTACATAACTTATTTTTAATAGAGTATTGGCGAATGCTTCGGGGTCGATTTTTAGGTAGTTTTTACTGCATTTGTTCAGTTCACAAGCATTTAGGCCTCGCCTCCAGAAGACGTAGTTTGACAGCTGTCATTTGAAAATCAATATGGCGGTTGAAATAAGTAAATGCTACATAGAGTAGATGGTATACAGAAAATTTTGAGTAGAGTAGACCACGGGAAGAGCGGCCCCTTAAGGATTTTTGAGTTTTGTTTAAAAACTAAAAGTCTGATAGAAATGATTTTGACATCAAAATGAAGTGAAAGGTATACAAAAAAGAATATTTATTGGTATTATAAACAAAAAACATTGAGAAACATTTAAAAGATATTTCAAAAAAAATGTTTGTCTGGCCGGAATTATCCATGACATTTGGGTAATTTCGGCCGTGGTTTTCATTGCCCCATTTATTGGTAAAAATCGCAGATAAAAGTCTTGGTGTCAAAGTCTGAGCAAGCTTTGTGCGCCCATTCTTTACATGAACTACATCTAATCCATAGTTCGTTATTCTTTCCAAATTCTCCGCAAATTAAACGTAGGTTACCATTAGGATCATCTTCACCCTGGCTGTCTACATCTTCAGATTCTTCATATGTGTTGTTTGATGGAATTCCGTGGTACTGCACAACCTTTCTCGATTTTTTAGATGTCTCTCAGGGCATCATTGTTTTTGCCTTACTGGCCGTTTTCATTTTGTTGGACAATGGAGTATCTTCCTGAAATAAGTTCTTTGTAACGTGCTGCACCATTTAAGTTTTTTTTATTTTTAGCAGTTCTCTTATTTACTTTCATCTTTTCCTTCTCTTCCAGAACTTCTTTATTTGGTGTTGCAATGAATATTTGAGAATGCTGCTTCTTTCTTTTCTTACCCGTTGTTGTCTCTGCAGTTTTCGAACATCCAGGAGCGGCAAGGATTTCAGTAAATGACAATCTTTTTTTACTAAAACAGAATCAGCTTCAGGTGTTTTGTCTCCAATATTTTGATCAGTATCGAGAGTCGATTGTGTAGTAGGAACTGATGCTCTATCCATGTTTTTATATGAAATAAAGTCGTCTGCAGTGAATACATCAGGATTAAGGGGGAATATCCCAGTTGTTTGAAAACCTTTAATGGCTTTTTCTGGAGTTGCTACGCGACTATAGGCTTTGTTAAAAAGTTCAGCAATTTCATTCGTCGTTATTCTTTCACTTAGGTGACTTTTTAAATATTTATCACATCCAGCAAAATATGCTGTTTTAAGATGAAAATAAAAGGAAACGTGTGCGAGGTATGCGGCGGTAAGGTTAACAAAAGAATGAAATTGTTCTTACAAAAAATGTAAATATTTAAAGTGCACTGGCTCGCGTGATTATCAATTATTAACAATGCTAGATCCTGTTCAGAGGTTTTAATGCATTTCTGGAAGTGTTTCAACCAATCAGAGAATAATTCCTCGTTAATCCAACCATTATCAGACCAGAAATTAACAGCATTCTGAGGCCAATTTTTCTCCAAACTAGGGGATGTAAGTTTTCGAGCAAAAATTAAGAACGACGGTATCTAGATACCAGATGCGCTGAAAGAACATATCACAGTTGTATTCTTCCCTCGTTTAGCGCTTGTTACAAAACCAACACGTTTTTGCCCTTTTTGCGCCAAAATCCGCCCGGGTCTTTGAACAGTTGACAAGCCAGTTTCGTCGGCGTTAAAAATTCTAGACGGATTCAATTTATATTTTTCCATGAGAGTCGCCAAATTCGTGAAAAATAGGGATACTTCAGTTTCATTAAAAGCTTAAATACGGTTTAGGCTCGTTGCCTCTGGTCGCCTCAAAATAATGTGTTCATTTCGTTGTCGAACCCCCATGAAGCAGTCTTGGCCAGCTTTCTTATATGTTTCTCCAAATGATACGCGTATATTATTCACTCTAGCATATTAAAAAGCACACTTCATCACTGCATTCGGTGTGATACTGTGAAAAGACTTTGCCCATTTTAATATTTCATCGGCAAATTCTTTTACCTCCTCCTTAGAGAAAACTGCCTTTCTTCCAAGTTGCGCCTGCTCGGTAATTCCAGATTTCAAATTATGAGGTTTTTACAGTGCTTAGCTATTGGCTCAACTGACCCGAAAGCGGTAAATTTGAAAAAATGACAATTTGTGGGTTACGATTAGAAATTAATGGACGAGATAGTAGTTAAAAGTAAAAATTACGATCCTGCTTTGATACCAGCACCTCTGTAACAATAGCACGTAATAAAAGTTTTTGACTACCAATATATGAAAGACAGAGTGGCAATCCCATGCACGAATTTGGTTTCGATCATTAGTTCAATCTATGTTACACTTCATTCATACGTGTGTGTAATACTGTATGTGTTATACTGCTTAAGTGTATAATATACACTTAAGCAGTATAACACAAAATAATCTGAATATGTCTTCATTAACAAATCCAAAACAAGGATTTTCTTCTTGGAAACACTTCTATCGCTGTATTCCAAACCACGAAATTCATTAGAACATCGAGAATGTTTTATTAAGTGGAAAACTGTGGAAAAAAATTTAAAAGGTTACGGACTTATTGACAATGCTCTACCAAAAGCAATTTTTACGGAAAAAGAAAAATGGAGAAAAATTCTAAAAATTATTTTAGATGCAATATTATTTTGTGCAA
>WYDF02056636.1:0-11901 GCA_009867245.2 Adranes taylori
TCGTAATCGACGAAGATTATGCAGAGGGGTTTATTGTATTCGATGCATTTTTCGATAAGGGACTTGACTATTTGTAGGTGGTCATTTGTGCCAAATCCGGTTCGAAAGCCAGCTTGCTCGCGGGGTTGATATAGGTCGAATTTATCGAATTTACCCTAATGCTTCATTACCCTAATGCGGTTTAATTACTTTTCAAGGTCTTTGTACTTATTTATTACAAAATTTTGAAACATGAGTGAGATACTGTACACAATAGTGTACACGATTTATTACTAATTTCAGCCCGCGTTTTGGTAGCTTCTTTACACCATCTTCAGAACTCTGAACATTTATTTAGTATTTATATTATAAGGTTAATATTAATAATTGAATATTAAATATTGTTATAAATTAATGAAGTATTTCATTTTATTGTGAAATCATACTGTTCAACGGCTTTATTTAATCTGTTGAAAATATGTATCTAGCAATTATTACATTTGTTTATTGTTCGTGCTGGATCTGCCATCGCATGACACGAAGACGAAATGAAAAAAATTAAATAAAAACTCGTTTCGTATCTGGGATATGGATATATCGGTAATATTGTTTGATTAACAAAGATGTTACGTAGACATTTAAGACGTTTCGAGTAAAGTAGATTCTTCTACTTCTTCTTGTTTCTTGTTTTCGTGGTTATTAAACTAGCGTTTGTGTATCTTATGTTTTTCTGAATTAATATTTGTTAATTCACCTGTTGTGTAAATCTTGTTATTGTTTAGTCTGATATTCATTGAATTCCTTTCAATCACACTACAGTTTCTAATTTATGAATGAATGGTGTTCGCAAGAAA
Source organism: Adranes taylori (assembly GCA_009867245.2). Taxonomy (NCBI): domain Eukaryota; kingdom Metazoa; phylum Arthropoda; class Insecta; order Coleoptera; family Staphylinidae; genus Adranes; species Adranes taylori. The sequence continues at coordinate 834 of WYDF02056636.1, forward strand.
TAGTAGAGGAAGTACCAATACTGTGCTTTCATTTCTCCTTTGCTCTGACTAATCAATTTTCTAGGCGAACTTATTTCATCTTTTGTCACTCGTAAATATCGCAGATACTTGGGATGATGGTTTGGCTAGAAAGAGGGAGGGTCCTGCGCTTCCATGCGCTGGTGCAGGTGGTGTAATCCACCATGGGGACAAAATACTTAATAAAAAAAAAATATTTATAAAATAGACTTATTTCGATGATGGTTGAATTTAATTACATAATTAATTTTTTGGAATTCCACCTAAGATAGTTGGGACGATGGTTTGGCTAGAAAGAAGGAGGGTCCTGCGTTTCCATGCGCTGGTGCAGGTGGTGTAATTCAGCATGGGGACAAAATACTTAATAAAAAAAAATTATTAATAAAATAGACTTATTTCGATGATGGTTGAATTGAATTACATAATTATGTTTTGGAATTCCACCTAAGCGTGATACCGTATTATCATTGAATCGATTAATTAACGATTGAAATAAATAACTAATAATAATTGAGGAAATCAATAACCAATCAACTAATCAATATATAAATCGTTAAAACAAATATGAATTGTCAAATATAAACTTAATACGTGAAATAAAACCCATATCCCGCGCAGAAGATAAAAGCAAGCCACCGTGAGAACAAGTTTATCGCAGCACGAAAATATTATTCCATACATCTATAAAAATGCAACTATCAAACATTTTCACAGAAGCGAGTAGGTAGGCGGCATCGTTTGCTCAAATCTTTGTCGGCATGCCGCGATACGAACGAAATACAGCGGTCGTCTTTTATGTATGCTGTATAAGTGCATTTATATTGTCGAATTTCTTTTCTTGTCATTTTACGATTTTCTGCGAAAGCTATATTATGATTATCATTTTATTTACTGGAAAAATTATGACCATTTCAACCACTTGTTTTTAAAATAAATCCTTAAGGTCTTCACCCTTTGTGCTTTCAACAAATGTGATTGGATGATAAATGCACACATTTGAACAAAAGGCATTTTATGCAATGCTTCCCTAAGCTTCTGATCATGAATAGCTCCTACCCATCACCATTTGAAAACTACTTCCACTCACATTTTTCTCAGAAGCTGCCACGAAATAATGCAACTTTGATCCTTACTTTCTTAACGTATGAGCAAGAAATGTTTGATTCTTCGGAAGTATAACATTCCTAATAATTTTGTAGCAGAAGTTTCTTTCAAGTTTCGCCCTTTGTACGGCAAACGCCGTCGAAAGCCAACACGCCACAGCTTAACCGATCAATCAGTAGCAGCCTCCTTCCAGGAAAATTTGTACATAAGTAACCACCAAAACCAGTAATCGTCAGACTCAACTCTGAGGATTACTTTTGAATTGGTCTTTGGATGTGCTGCGAGAAATTTTTCGTGCGAGTCCAAAGCTTTAATTCTAAAATAAGACCTAATCAATTTTTTTTTGGTCAGCGAGTACTATCTTGGCTTATTATGCTTAATATTTATAACTTCATATGTACGACTCGGTTCTTGATTTTAATTTACTGACAAGGTTCTATTTATAATAAAATAGCAAGTAAAAAGTAGCGAACTAGCGATAATTTGATTTATAATGTTGAGCGCCCTTAGCACCAGTGATAAATATTCACTAACCAGAATTGACGATTTATTACTTGAAACAGGAGAGGGTATTGTAATGTCAACTATCAATCTTCGTTCGGGTTATTGGCAAGTGCCAATGCACAAAGCAGACCAAGATAAAAGCACGTTTACGTGTCTGTTTGGAACTTTTCGTTCGGGTTGAAGAATGCCGGAGCGATTTTGGCCGGTTTTGTTCGGGAATACCTGGAGTTCGCGTTTTCGCATATTTCGACGATTTGATAATTACATCCTCATCTTTGTTATGTCGCAGATTTAAACAAAGTATTAAATCGATTGGCGGAATTCCGTTTACGGTTTACGCCCCAACCATATTTTTTCTTCTGGTTGGATTTTGGCTTCTTTTTTGCTTTTCCAGGTCGACAGTAAAATTAAATGATTGAATGATGAATTTAGGCCAGCTATTGTAGGTTATTGTATGTCATATTGTACATATTGTAGGTCAAATTTTTAGCTTGACGACGACATTGAAATACGTAGTTGAGGTGTGAGATAAATTGTTGAAGACATTATGTAATTTTTGACGGAAATGGAATTGATGCATACGAAGGATTTACTAGGTGTCGCCGAACTAAAGCAGAATAATCGTCGGTGTTACTTTGTAGAACCATCCCTTTCCTGGTATAGAGGGTAATGGCACATCGCCTGGAGCTGTGGGTGGTAGCGATGAACCGGGGGGTGATGGACATTCTTCTCATTGTTTTGTTGGTGTAGGTAGCACTACTAGAATGCGTGATGTACGCGTACAGCATATTTTCATTGGCCTCTCTGGTGTCCTGTCTCTGTCATCTCCGTTAGTGTGAGCTTGACGATTGGTTTGCCTCTTCCTCTGAAGTAGACCCCTTGTTTTCGCACTGACGAAGTAGTTTATGAGAAACAGATATGAGTGAGTAATATGAGTAAGAAGATGATGACAAGAGAACGAAGCATTCAGCAGAAAATAGTAATGTAGTATCTATATATACGAAGAAGAGTCAGAATTTATCCGCAATTCAGTAACTTTTATTTCATAAAAATTACAAAACTTATAATAACATCATTTTTCCATATAGCCCCCTGCTTTTCAACGCACTTCTTCCATCGTTTCACAAGCTTCTTTTTGCCCTCAAAAAAAAGATATTGGTTGAGCAACAAGCCACTTCCTTCAGTCCTTGGTCGGAGACGAATCGACCGCCCTTTAATGTCCCTGAGTCCTTTAGCACCTCAAACTTAATCTTTCGGAGGTTTTCAACAGTATGAGCAGCAGTATGCGGACGGACATTGCCATGTAACAAAACACACAGTTTTCTTCTGCGTTTGCTTCGAATTGCAAGTTTTAGCCCCTCAATAAGCATCTTACTGTAACGGGGACTGTTTTGTTTAATGAGCACTGTTTAATTAGCACTCTTTCCTGATAATGTTCAGGAATGGGGCTTGTAAATCCCAAAAAATTGTCAACATCAATTTTCCTGTTGACTGCTTACGTTTGAACTTTTTCTTGGTAGGCGATTGTAGAAGTTTCCATTCCATACTCTGCCGTTTACTCTCCGGCTCGTAATAGTGGACCCATATTTCGTCACCAGTGATCACACACTTTATGAAAGTTAAGTTTATTGTGGATTATTTCATAGGGGGAACCGTGACTAATTTTCAGAGAAATTTCCATTTCATCAATAGTTATTCGTCTACCAGAATCATGACATGTACGCGATCAATGCTGCCGTCAGTTGTGGACGTAGATGGGCGTCCGGCTCCTTCTTCATGTGTAACACTTGTGCGACCATTTTTGAATTTTTCAATCCATTGATGTCTATCAATCGGTCAATGGACTTGTGGTAAAACACAGTTCCCAAATTTTGCTAAAAGCCTTTGATGGATTTCGGCCCTGGATACACCTTCAGACCATAAAAAACGAATTACTGAACGCTGCTCTTCTTTGGTGCAAATGGAATGCAGAGCGGCCATGTTTAATGTAACAGCTGGGACAATATAACTGATTTATCAACTTCAAATCTATGTATACGTACTAAGCTTGAACCAGTGCATAACGTCTGCGTGCAAAAATGGCAGTGTTGTCATTAGCAACACAAATGCAGACACATTGCGGATAAATACTGACTTTCCCTCGTACTTTATCTGATATTCGTAGAATTACTGTTGATTTGAGTTTATTTTAATTTATATTTAACAAAATAAAATAAGCAAATTACTAAGTAGCGTCTACTTTGATTCGAATTAGATTGAAGACTACAGTTTCGCTCGCTGTTCAAGAAAATAGGTTTCATCATTTAATGGTGAATTATGCTAGTTCATCATTAAACGTGCGAATTTTGCTCACTCGAAGACAACTATTACAAGGCCCAAGATGCGTCTGATGAAAGCTGGAGAGGGTAGACCCATTTATATGCAATTAGCTGGGAAGAAGACACTTCTGGCGTGTTGGCTGGACCGTGGAACTTTTCGTAGCTCGCCAAGACTGGCTTGAAGGATATAGTCCCAAAAATCTTAGGTAGGTTTGATCTACGACCAAAGGAAAAATTTATTTGCCCCGTTGAGATTTCTAAGGATCAAAATTGTATTATTTTGTTGACTGAAGCATAAATTGAGGTGCGCATAAGCGGTGGTGGTAGTAGATTTTGCCACCAAAATCTTAGGAATATAAATTACTTCTCTCATCGAGTATAGATCAAGTGAAGAATTGTTAGCGCTATCCCTTTCAAATATAAAAGCAGCCAATGACAGATAAGACTATCACGCGGTCGCAAACACTTAAGAATGAGAAGCGTAACTGCATATTAAAAATGGTTGGATGGAATAAACGGATGGAATAAAGTCATAAAAATCTTTCGGTAATATTCAAGTAAGGGCTTTCCCAAAAATCAGATGCGAAAATATACTACCGACGTAATGTATTCACACACATCTAAGAACAAAGCTTCCGACTGTTCGTAAAACAACAGCGGCATGAGAACAAGTTAGGCGGCATGCTTTGAGTATTCTCTCGCGTATTTAGCGGCACGTTCATTATGCGAGTCGGCATTCCTGTGCATAATGCTACCTTGTGGAGCGGCTTGTTTTATAATTTCGTGCCATATTTGTCTTTTACGGATAATATTTTATTAATCAATTAAATTTATTATTTGTTAATGAATCATTATTAAACTGATTTGTTAATTTGTATATTATAATCGAAGAATTGAATTAAATTTTGTTAGTCAATTTATATTACATAGAAGACTGCTTATTGCATTCATGAATTAATCTATATGAGATATGCTATCCTATAAGTCCAAGAAAGGCCTATTTCTGTAAATGTACATAGTCTAAACGACGCTTTTTGATGACTTGGTAAAGTTGCTATTCAACCAAAGAAGAGAAGATGTGCTTTACGCAAAATGTGATCACATTTCTTCCTCATCGCATTTCCTCTAGTGATATAAAATTATTTAAATAAGAGTGATTCTATACAGGACAAGGAAGTGAATCTTTATGGTCTGCTAGATTTCCATACCCTCTAGATTTTTATTTGTGGGGACCTATGTATGAAAACATTAGTGTACGCACAGTTAGACTACTATTCCAACGAGAATTATGTCCAGAAATTCGAATTCATTTGAAATGAACCAAACATATTTTAAATTACAAAAAGTTACTACATAAATGTTTTATTTGGGCTCAGATATTCTCCAGTTACTCTATGGAAAATTATTAATGAAACGTCCTGTACATTTAATGAGTTCGCGTTTTATTGCGTGTTTGCGGCTTATTACAATATCAATCAATCAATATTATTTAAACAGTTATTAGAAGTGATTGTGTATCAAGCCCCGAAGTGAAATTTTTGTGCGTGCATATTATGACGGCTCCTCTCATTCATCGTGGGTAAAGCAACAAACAATTCGCGTGCGGCCCCCGAAGGTGGGATACGAAACAAAATTTTGTTTGATATGAAAGAAATGATAACAATTGTGATCGCCATATCTTTTGAGTGCGAATTAATAACATTTGATTATAACTGTTACAATAAACATAATAATAGAATCGAATGTAAATGTAAAGGTGTCCCAGAAGATATGGGACATTGTCCAAATTTATTTCAATATTTAATTTTAGTTCCAATTCACAATCCACAAGAAGACAAATTATATTAGAATTCTTCGTAAAATAATTTTCTCTCTAAACCTCTAAAATTAACTTTATAAAACATGTTCATATTTTTGTGGTAAATAATGGCTATTTGTGTTTCTAGCCAATAAGAAACAAGTGCAGTAAAATTAATTAAAAAATATTCTACCACATCTTAACACAATGATTCCCAAAGTGTGCGTCCCGGGGTATCCGCGGCGTTTTAATAAAGGCGTCGTGAAGTATAGTAAAAGTTTCATATTTAATTGGATACAATTACCCAAAAAACAAGTTTAGAAGCTAAAAATGTTTTTAATTATTTTGGTGCCTTTTGCCCATACAATCGCAGAAGAATTTTTCCTACTGTGTGCTATAGATATGATGAACATCATGGATGTAATATCGGATTAACATATCCCATTAATTCAAACAATTAATGAATGCGATAAGCAGTCCTCTAATAATTAATACATATAATGGGTAATCCTCTAATGTAATATAAATTGACTAATCAAATTTAATCCAATTCTTCAAATATAATTTAAGAAATCAAATCAATGTAAAACGATTAACAAACAAATAATATAAATATAAATTGGGAAATAAAAATGTAATCTCATATGGGTATAATGTAATCTCTAAAATGTCAATGGCGTGAAAATATCAAATAAATGTCGTCCGCATAATATAATGTGGAAATAATGCCGACTAACTCGTGCGAGAAAAAAGAAAGCATACCGCTTATATGATCTTTTACCGACAGCTGCTATAGAGCATGTCGGAAGCCTTTATCTGAAATATGTGTGTGTGTGTGTGTGTGTATTTACACAGATAGATAATATTTCCGCATCTGGATATTTCTTTTGCGAAAGATTTTATTCTTATTAATTTTAACTAAAAAGTTTTTAACGTTTACTTTCACCCACCATATTTTCAACAAGTCCATTAGCTTCTCACCCTTTTGTGTTTTTGACCGATCTTCGATTGGTTATTAGTTCTACGAATTTTATCAGAAGGGGTTTGATGGAATGCTCCCCAAGATTTATGCGCACCACCATTCATCAACAATACATTTTTACAAATCTCAACGAATCAAAGAAATTTTTCTATTGGTTATCATTCTTGACTACCTAGAAATTTTGTACAAGATTCCTTGAAGCCACGTCCAGCATGTCATAGATCTACGAACGTTGCCACAGCTGAGCTGACCACCTAATATTGCTGTTTCTCAACTATTTTCATATAAAAGGACCAACTCAAGCCAACGTTCTCCAGGCGCATTTTGGGTCTTGTACAAGTTGTTTCCGAGTGAGCAAATTCACACGTTTGAACTAAAATAATTCAGCATTAATTGATCAAACCTATTCCTGGATAGCGCGCAGAATTCACAGATTTGCATCAAAGTAAGCGCCACTAACAAGTTGCGTATTTTTATTAAAATTTAATTTAGTTCAAACTAGTCGATAGTCATTCTATAATCATCAGGTCAAATATACGTAGACACTACATTCATTGTTCTCTGCTGAATCTTTCGTTCTCTTACTCACTTGTTATTTCACTATTTCATATCATATCAATATTTCATAGCCCTTTCTTGACAAACTACTTCGTCAATGAGGAAGCAGAGTAGGTCAACGTCAGAGAAAGAGTGAGACCAATCACCCAGCGCATCGAGACAATGAGGATGGCAGAGATAGAACTGCAAAGGCACTGAAGATCACCGCCGACGCTTGTTCCGCTATTACTTAGACGACAACGAATAAATCCTACGTAACAACTTCATTTTCTTCCGTTAATAAATTACATCGTATCTTCAACAATATATGTCACATCCTTTTCGTATCTTCGAGACAATAACCAGCTAAAACAACCTGCAACATCTTCGCTAAATCATTTAATTCCATCGACGGCATGGTGAAGCAGACGAAAATCCAAAATCCAATCCAAGAAAAAAAATCGGCGACGTCATCGCTACCCCATCTTTCATATACTGGAAGTCCGACGTTTTGTTTTATTTTGCATAAAACAAAAGTTGAATCTTTTAATTTTGACTGTCACCTTATAACTCGTTTATTAAATTTAATTATCGCAATAGTTTTTTAGGGAAAACTAATCAAAATTAACACCTTTGAACGCCGTAGTGTTGAGCGAACTATAGTGGGTTCGTAATACACTTACTACCCCCACCGGAGTGTATGCTGCTGACCTCTAAGCACTGCGGTTCGCTGCAGTCACTTATCGAACTTAACATCCTTGAACACTGCGATGTTGAGTGAACTAGTGGTTTTCCTGTACTCCTGCAATCATCTTTATCTTATGAATTATTGTAACCTCCCCCATTTGTATAATACCCTGCTGTTACATGCTTCACGCATAATTGTTGATTCATTACCATATGACCACACGTTGCATATGCACCGCTTATTAATTGATTGGTAGTTTATTTTAATGTATTTGAAATAATATTTGCTTACTACTATTAATGCTCTACTGTTAATTTTGACATTTAATTAGTTCAGAAATATTTGTGCATTTATTTCCTTGTTTGTATTTTGGAAGACCAGTAGAGGCTTAATGCTGTTTCACTCATTAGTGAGTAAGTTTATTTCAGCTGCAAACATTAACGAGAACACCTGGGCAACTCGGAAGACTCGCAGCTGCCTCTGCCCTTAGTAAGCGACTAAGGACCGGAGGGACATCAACAACAGTTCCAGGGTCGGTCTTACGTTAATCTGGCGCTCGAGACACGTTTTCCTGAATATAGAAAGATTCGATAATAATAAAGATAATTGTTTGCGCCATTTGTGACTATCGCTAGAACACCCCATTAGCAGCGTCGCGTATGAGAATGTCGTTAGCACGTACGTTAGTAGTTCGTCACAATGCAATAAGAAATTACAGGAATTCAAACTCGGCCACATATGCTTAAGGCCAATGTATATCACCTCTTGTGCATTTGCTGATGTTGTACTACTGTTAGGAACCTACTACTGTTAGGTTTCTACTACCTACTACTGTTAGGAACCCAGAAAGGAACCTGCAGAAGAATTTGCTGGATTTGGGAGAGGCAGCTGTGAAAGAGGGACATGAATATAATATCAACGCCAGGAAAACTCAGACGATGATGATGGCACGCCCGAGTAGGGAACAACAGATCAAATTGAGTAATAGGACCCAATTGAAGCAGGTCACTGATTTCAAGTATCTGGGACCCACATTGCAACTGGACGGTACAATGAATGGCGAGATTACAGACCGATACCAGACTGCTGGACGCCTGTTCAATGCAATGAAGGGAAATTTCCTCACAAACCCTCCATATCTAAGCCCAAGAAACTTCGATTATATAAAGTGGTATATCTCCCTACCTTGCTCTACGGTTGCTAAACCTGGACACTGATCAGCGAACATCGGAGCAACCTGAAAATATAGGAGATAAGATTTTCCCAGAAAGTTGGCAAAACGAGAAGGAATAGAATTCGAAATCGAACCATAGGAACTGGCTAAATGGCTAAACAGGCTTTCGAAGTTACAATGCAAGAGAAAAGCCCATGCGGAAGACCCAGGAGGACATGGAAGAAGGACGTTAGAGCAGGGGAAAGTAATGGAGATAAGGCCCACAACAGAACAAGTTGTGCCACCCTCTAGAAAACGACATCGCAAGGTACAAGAGGACGTACTAAGTAAGTAAGTGAAGTGATTAATGACAATTATTTAAAAAAAATACTACTTAGTAATTAGATAATTTAAAGAACTGCTAAGATTGTAATTTGTTTGGACCTTAATTATATTATCTCTCTATGAATATATAAATTTGTTCCAAGTGTTTAGAGAGTTCCAAGCTATAAACATTTAAAGTTCTAAACACTTGGAACAAATTTATATATTCCTAGAGAGAAAATATAATTATGAGAATTTTAATAAAGTTTAAACAATTTACGAACGTAGCAGTACTTTAAAACACGAAATTGATAAAATCTTTTTAACCCTTTATAGAATACTGGTCGCTATACCGACCGGGGCTGAAAAAGCCCGTCAACAAAGAGTTGATTGTTACATTCTCGACCAGTTATGTATAAGAACGTCACCTGAATGGATTGTGGCCACTATCCGCACCAGATGTGCGTTCTCTAGTGAGAAATGGGAGAAGCGGTCGAATTATCAACCTGTGTGAGCTTAGAGTAAGAAGTGTCGGTATCACGTGATACATGTTTTCTTGCAAAGTGAAGTTTTATCGCAAGTTTTCGTGATAGACCAGCTACGAAAATTGGTGAGGTTATGGAGAAATGTATGCCGAATACTGTGAACGTATTGGTTTTTCTCTAACAATTTTGACTTAGATGATAATAGGAAGAATTTTCCGAAAAATGATCTTGCTGATGATAAGAGTTTGGGTTGCGTGCAATATGATTCCGAAAATTCTCGGGATATTTCGGATGGAAAGTGGAGAGATACGGAAAAGAAATGTATAGTTGTTGCAAGTACAATACACAACGTTATCGAAACTTCAACAGTTTTGCGTCTGAACAAAGATTTTGGAAGGATTTCGGTAGAGTGTCCCTTATCAGTAGCTGATTATAACTAACATATGGGGGACGTGGATATGTTCGACCAGCTCCATGCCTGTTACAACATAGCATGGAAATCACGATGATGGTGGTTGAAACAATTCTACCAAAAAACCGAAATCTGATATTCCATTCAGAAGCATATTAATGAATCAACTTCTGGGCGAATATTCTGGCCGCAAACAGATGGCCTCATGGTTGATCACAGGAAAGAACAAGATGAAGAAGACCGACGGACGTGCAGTCACCGTTGAAAACGTGTCACCGAGATCATTTACCTCAGTCGACTAGCTCTTGCAGGTGAGCTAGATGCAGCACAAAAACAACAGAAGAGATCAGGTGTGCAATGTTCTATGTGCAATGTCGCCCTGTGTATTGAATGTTTTGCACCTTTTCACAACCGAGATGTGCAGTAAAGTTGACGGCGCTAGATGGATAAATGGTTGAAAAAGCAACCAAGAAAGAACTATGTAAAATTTTCATTTTTTGTAAAATTCGCAATATTAACTTTTTTGTATGCCCCAATATGGGGTGTGTAAGTTTTTGTATGGGGTGTGTAAGGGGTGATGGCACGACATGGTCAATATAGCCAACTGCTATAAAACTAAAGAGGCTCTGGCGACCGAGTCACGGCGGTATAACCGTTCAACCCAGAAGGAAGGAAATATCGTTCTAACTTTGACCTCCTATCAACCCGCACTGGCCAGCGTGATAGGAAATGGCTAATTTCCTCT
>WYDF02056658.1:0-11900 GCA_009867245.2 Adranes taylori
GAATATGGCAACACGGGAATATGGCAACACGGGAATATGAGAACACTGGAATATGGGAACACGGGAATATGGGAACACGGGAATATAGGAACACGGGAAAATGGGAATACGGGAATACGGGAATACGGGAATATGGGAACACGGGAGTATGGGAACACGGGAATATGGGAACACGGGAATATGGGAACACGGGAATACGGGAATATGGGAATACGGGAATAAGGGAAATAAGGGAATACGGGAATCCGGGAATACGGGAATACGGGAATACGGGAATACGGGAATGCGGGAATACGTTAATACGGGAATACGGGCATCCGGGAATACGGAAATACGTGAATACGGGAATACGGCAATACGGGAATACAGGAATACGGGAACACATATTTTTGTAGCGACGAAGCCCTGGCCGCAGGCCGCGGCAACTAGACCATGTCGCTGGTCGCGGCTAAGCCGCGGCCGTAAGCCCTGGCTATTGGGTCATTTCGCTGGTCGCGCGGACACAGGCGACTGTAGTGCGGATAGCAGTCCTGTTTGCGCCGTTGGCAAATATGGTGACCAGGTGGGGGCAAAATAACGTTTCCCGGGTCCGCAATATATATATATATATATATATATATATATATATATATATATATACATATATAGTAAAAAAGGTATGCAAAATAGGATCCAGTATACTTCTACACAGGATGCGAGGTATGAAATGTCCCTCAGAACACTATAGAGAATTCATGTCTCAGCATTGTTATTTACTACAAAAGCAAAAATATTCTATATAAGTAAAACATATTATTTTTCAAAAACCTGGTTCCGTGCTAGACAAGGTTTATCATTTTGTGTTCATGGAAGCTCTGAATAGAATGAAGATGGAAATTTTATTCAAGCTTTGAAATTGATTTCTCAACACTGTCCTCTTATGAGAAAGTGATTGGATGAAACTATCTCAGGACCTCATCACGTGACCTTAATCCCACCAACTAAAACATATAAATTGATTTATTAGGATGTAAAACACATGAAGCTATTTTGAACAAGCAGATATCCGGACCATTATGAAAAATACAACGGCAGACTCATCACATCAGGATCGTCCCACAGTTAACATCCAATATGTAATTGAAACTGAAGAAAAACCTGCTCCTGTAGAAAGATTACGGAAGATGGACACTGTACTTACGAAGAAAAGTGGCGAAGAACTGACTGAAAAATTTTCGGAGCTCTCTCTTCTTTAGTTACCCGTAAAGATACGATCTACTTTAAAATCATTTCAAGACATGAATAATAATAAACAAATGATTTGATTCAAAGCTCAGTTTCATTTGCAAAACACATGAGATAAATCCAGAAACTAACTTTGCTAAGCAACATAAAACACGTCGTGCTCCAAACAAACTTGACGAAAGTTCTGAAACTGCATGTACTTTTAACTTGATCTCATAAAATGTTCTCCAATCTGATTTAGCGTGCAAGGGAACTCGCGATTAGGCTTCCCCTTCCAATGCAGAAACAGCCAATCAAGAAATAGTGGTGTGAATTCTACACGGACATCATTAAAAAATCAAGACTCCTTCCAAGTAAACAGGAAAATTCGGTTAATAACCGTTAAGCCATTAAAACGCCATTAAGATGTCTCGTCCAGATGAGAGTAATGCGTACAAAGTTCATGGCCCATTAAATAACCATAAAAACAGAGAACAAAAAGGAATAGCTTTCTTCAAAATAAACGTTCAGCACACATACATGTACAAATTCTGCTTTTTGCACGGCGTTCGTATGAGCAAAAATAAACTCGAAAAACATCCGTCCAAAAAGAAAACACGTGCAAGGAAACTATAAATCACTTTAAATCCCCTTTGACACTAATTTCTCTTCTTTTGCGCAAAATAGCAAAATAAACAACACAGTTGTAGTATGAGCTTTGCGTGGCTAACACCAATTATTTCTGTCTCTCTTTTCTATCTCTCCATGTACAGGTTTTCGACATTTTGCCCGTGAACTACTCGGGAGTATACATCGTAACCTTTTTTCGTTTAAATTATATTTATGAATTATCGATACGCCGATAACAGTGTGAAACTTGTGGCGCAAGTAAAGGGTCACATAAAAATAGGAAATCGAGACAAAAATGTATCAAAGCCAAGTTACATTTGAGAAATCATTCAAATATTTTCCTTAAAACTCCATTAGCCCTGATATTGTAAGATGATATAATATAATTAATTAATAAACCTTTATTGGCATAAAACTACAATTTTCCATAAACAATACACATTTTCCCTGTTACAACATATCATATCACTATACAAATAATAAGAATTCTTTATGAAGTAATCAAAAATAATAAAAAAAACTATGAAGAATATGTAACAAAGATTTAACACAACATCTACTTCACAAACTTTCCACCAGCATTCATCACAGTCACATCTTCCCCTAATTAATCTTAAACATTATTTTCTCCATCACTTCTGTAGCACTTATCCCCTGTCCCATGTACACTCTCAAATTACCCGCTACCATCATTTGTTCATCCGTCCACAGCATTTCATCCTCCAATGCTCCCACGCGTCTTCCTCCTTTCCACTTCTTTCCCTATCAAGAAAAGAAGTTCTACAATTTCTTTTACTTATTTCCCTTTTCCTTGCTACCTCACTTAGCATCCTCTTCTCGTTCCAAATCTCAACACTTCCATCTCTAGCGCAACACTTTAACAATAATTAAGTCTCATTAAACAGAAACTACTATGAATGGTGTTAAACCTGGCTAACTGCGTGTCAGAGTCGGATAGGGTTCTCCGTTAAGCGCTTGCTTGTTCAATATATATACAGCAGACTTGGAGGGGGTATTGGATAATGGACAAGCCGGTGGTCTGAATGTTGGAGGTGGAAAGATATGGTCTCTTACATATGCAGACGACATTGTATGTACTTATGGCAAGTAGCAAAGAAGAGATGATTGATTGAGAGAGTGAAAGGATGTTTGGACAAGAGGGGATTGATAATGAATGTGGAGAACACGAAAGTTATGGTATGGAAGAAGAGAGAGGAGGGGGGAGAGATTGCAGAAATGAGAAATTTGATATAGAAGGCAGTGAAATTGAAAGAGTAAAGATGTATAAGTATCTAGGTATTATGTTGGCGCACAATGGATCCTTGAATGAGCATCTGGAAATAGTAACTAAGAAAGCAAGGGCTGTTATTGAGAGAATGAGGATTGTGTGGGAAAGAAAGTTTGGTGAGTAAGTGGGAATGAGGATGAAGTTGATGGATGTATGTGTGAACAGTGTGATGATGTACGGGACTGAAGTATGGTCGGTTGAAGAGAGGGAGAAGATAGAAAGAATGCAAGTGGGTTGTTTAAAAAGGATATTTGGATTGGAAAGGTGTACACGGAGTGAGATTGTTATAAGAGAGGTAGGAAAATGCAAATGTTGGATTGAAGAAGTAAAAAGAATGATTAAGTTCGAAGAGAAGGTTTTGAGCGACGATGGTTGTAGGTTGGTTAGAGAAGTATACATGGAGGGAATGATGAAAGGAGAGTACGGAAGATGTGATAATGGTTGGATTAAGAGTATAATGAAACTGAATAGGAGGATCGGATGATCAGAGGAAAGGTGGTATGAGAAGATGATGGAAGGGAATGATGCGGTGAATGAAATTGTGGAAAGGATGATAGACGTTGAAATGCAAGAGAGTTGTAAAAGCATAGGGGAGACTAGATATAATTGTAGGTATGTTAAAATACATGAAGAAGAAGGAATGGCAAAATATCTATTGTCAGGAATGAGTGTGGAAGATAAAAGATAAATAGCTAGGTTTAGATGCGGGAACGAGGAGAGACGAAACAGATACTAGATGAAAGGCAAAGATAGAATGTGTAGGATTTGTGGAGTAAAAGAAGAAAGTGGAATCATTGGTTTAAGGAATGTGAGGGAATTGAATGGGGCGAAAAAGAAAGGGAAGAAGGGGAAAACTGGAGGATAAGTCTAGGGCAGGAGGGTACGGGATTAGAAATAATGAAAGAAATTATTAGTGAAATAAGAAAGAGAAAATTAAAATGGTAAAGGATACGATGCAGGGGGGGGGGGGATTTATTTGGGAGTACAGATCTATTGAAGAGGAAGTGAGAAGGGTAGAGAGTTGGGGATAATAACAGAGATGGGAATAAGTTGTAGCCTTTCCTTGTCCCGTTATAGGACAGTATGAATAAAGATAGAAATAGTAAAGATGAAATAAAATTTAAAAAATGAAGATGAAGAATTAGTGTATACTTAGAATTGTGTTATTGTTTTTGTTTTACTTTATATTATTGTTGTTTATTTTACGGTAATTGTTTATTTGTAAATTGTTATGCCAATAAAGGTTATATCTATTTACCTACCTTTTATTCTCTTGTAGTCTATTAATAAATGTATATAATTATTCTAATATTTACTTTGTAAGTTATAAGTTATTTCATCAAGTTAAACTTGAGGTATTACGAGTTTCTCTAGTTAAGAATAGTAAAGTCTTGGACGTACCTTACATTGGATTATAGTTTACTATTAATTTTTTCTGTTTATTAGTTAGAAGTCTTAACTTTTGGGGTCGAAAGTCCACGGAGAGGGGGTAGGGGCGTAAATAACGTCAAAAAACATATTAGACGCATTCAGTTCTTGGGATTCTAATGTAAAGATCTTTTAAATTGATTATCTAAAGGAAATCGAGTTTCATTCTATCTGTAAGAATAGACAAATGCATAGTACTTTCATCGTATAGATGGCATCTTGTAGGCGGCCAAAGGGAAAAAACTTAGCGCGACAAAAATAAATTAGTAGCAAAGGGGAACAGAAAGTGGTTTTTTGTACTTTTATGCTCCTGTATCTTACAGAGAGATAATTGTAAAAAGTAATTTATGTGATAAACATTTAATGAGTAAAAGTAAGATGCAATAAACTTCTTTTCAAAGCCTAGTACACAACGTGGCGTAATAATCCACCTAGTATATAAAAGGCGAAAATTTTGTAGAATTTTATTAGAAGTTGTGAGAATCAGTTTAGAAAGCTATTGTAAAGTAGGTGTATTTTTTCATTCGTTTATATTGTGAACTATGGCTGTAGTACAACTGTGAGTAAGCATTTATTTTATTAAATATTTTGGTTAAGGAACTGAAACACCTTAAGCTTTTTTGATTTTATTGTCAATAAATAATGTATTTCAATATAACTAATTTTCATTTCCCAATAAGTTAACAATCAATTCACTTTTAATTCAATGTTAATCACTAGTTACTATATTAACCTTCGGATGGAAAATAAAGTATTGTGGGTCAAAGAATGCTTTATTAATTGCTCTCAAATTATTATTATTAAGTACATCCTGTTTAGGTCGTTATTTTATTTATTTTCGACTGGAAGGAAAACTATGCTGTAACGAAATTAATAATTATGTAATGTAAATTAACCTTAATCAGAATTTATTTTATTATTTATCAAAAAGAGACTACATATTGGTTGAATTAAAATTCATTTAATGCAATAGTGAGAACAATAATGCAAGAATCAGCAAAGATTTCCACTAATGCATACAACTAGAAATGCAAGTGATACTAGTGCAAAAAAAAACTTCTATAGCGAATGAGAAATAAAAACGAAGGAAAAAAATTAACAAAACCAAGAAAAAAGCAAAGATTCAAAAGGTTTATAATGCTGAACTGTTTTTTTTTCTTTAGACTAAAACCTGTTCCTCTGTTTCTAAACGAATACCAGAATACTTCACATAAGCGAAGAGCTGTCTCGTATCGTGTGCTATCTCTATCTCTACTCGCTGACCTTTTCTGTCGTCCGCTAGTGTTTCACGATTTTCTTTGCCTAAGATCTCGTCTACATGCAAAGTTTTATATATTGTAACGAAGTAATAAATAGTTTTGTGCAGCGCCTGATACTTCTAATAAATAATTCAAGACGGCTAGATTCTTTGAAATGTTTGGTAGTTTAAACATGTTGTATGTTAGACGAACTAGTAAGTTACAAGAAGTGCAATTGTTAGTAAGCACGAGTTTCATTTAAAATTCTATTCATGGAACAGATCAGCGTTATTTCTTCCGTCGGATAAAACAAGGCCGATGACGTCAATTATACAAATTATGTGTGGCAGAGGTGATTGTCGCTGATTGGTAATAATCAATAGCGTGCTGTTATCAGTGAAAATAGATCTAATTGAGAATCAATCAAAAGTTACTGAAAGCTTACTGAAGCAAAAGTTACTGTTTAAAATTATATAAGTATGAATGTGTGAAGAAAGCGGATTGGACATGACAGATCGGATTAGTCATGAGCGGTGAGCGGATTGGACATGAATTCATTATGGCCGAAAGTAATATGTAAAGTAGGGTTAGTAGGTAATTAGGTGAGAATATATTGAATTATAGTACTGGGAATTTAATGGAACGTACTAATTGTAATCTTGGTAGGAAATTGGCTAGCCAACGAAATGAAGAAAAGCTACACAGAGTCCACAGGGAGCAAATTTGATAGTTAAAAATCCTTTAGATATGGGGGATAGTTGAATTAAGTATTCGATAATAATTAAATTGTTTTTTTAGTTTCAGTTCTTTGAATAAAATAATTTAAATTGAGTAGGCAACAAGTTTATTTATTGAGATAAATTAAAATAAATTAATAAGGTAACTGTGCGTAGTTCTAAAAAATATGTTTGTGGTGGTACGAACTTCAGAAACTGTAAGTAGAATAATTTTATAAATAATTTATTTGGGAATTCATTTGACGAGAATTGAACGCAATTTTTATTAATCCATTTGCACGAATACAAGTATTATTTTATTTCATTATTTTGGTGAGTCGTTATTTATTTTGAATGCTTAAATTATATTTTTATTTGCATGTACGCGTCTCTTAAATTAATATCAATACATTTTGTTAAGTTTATGCATTTCTTTTATTTAGCAGTCTTGACTTATAAAAGACAATTTGTGGTTGTTAAGGATAGAGCATTATGATTAACTGTCTAGATACATTTATGATAAATCTGAAAGGTACGCACGAAGTAAGCAATCGCAAAGTCTTTTTTCATTTTAAATAATGTTGAGAAACCAGCGGATTGTAACATTAACATTAAAACTTCATTTCGTATGCAGGTAAATTAAAGTGAATCGCATTTTTTGATTATTGCACGAGACGTTACCTTAGGACAGGATAGAATCGCTACGTCTACCTATTTAAAAAATGCTCTCACCAGTCACGTTGTGGACTAAACGCTCCCCCAAATTTAAACGTGAATTAAGGTCTCCCTCCAGTAGACCTAGTTTCAAGAATATTATTTAATTTGTTTTAGAATTAAAGATTTTGATTTCGTTTTAAGTAATTTTATTTCTTAATTATAATCTTATTATAAATGCGTTGTCAGGTTAGTTATTACTTTTAAACAATTGCACAAGATTCAGCAATTTATTTAGTTACATTAATTATTTCATTTCATATATATTTTATTACTTTATGTCAATTGCAGAAGATTCAGTTGATCGTATTATTTCCTTAATTATATCTTATTTACGAAATGATTTGTGAATTTACATAACACTTAATACATTAAT
Organism: Adranes taylori; assembly: GCA_009867245.2. Lineage (NCBI taxonomy): Eukaryota > Metazoa > Arthropoda > Insecta > Coleoptera > Staphylinidae > Adranes > Adranes taylori. Next base: position 7,594 of record WYDF02056658.1, read on the forward strand.
TCATAATTATTACGCACTGCATCAATATTAAAGATGGATGCCGCTTGAATATATTATAAACTCTGTGCTATACATAATAATATTATGGCCACTACTTACGAACTAAATTGAGAAGGATTACGCAAAGTGTATATACGCCTAAAATGTCTGCTTCGGGTCATATTCGTATCACTGCTCGAGTAGGTACGAAGTCGGGTTACGCGGCGATTTGACATCCATAATTAACTAACATGACGTTGCTACCTAGAGGTGTGCTTATCCTAGAGCTCGTGACTATATCAATGCAATATTTTTCTTCAAACCGTGGAACGTAATCCTGTGGGTCATTTTGTATCTTTATTTACTTTGGGAACGAAATTTTCTATTGACATCCATAATTAACTAACATGACGTTGCTACCTAGAGGTATGCTTATAACTCGTAACTATATTAATGCAATATTTTTCTTCAAACCGTGGAACGTAGTTCTGTGGGTCATTTTGTATCTTTATTTACTTTGGGAAAGAAACTTTAGGTTACTTAATTCATAAACATTTATTCAATCAAGCAGAAAGATTTTGTTGAAATTTAGAAATTGAATTTAAATTTTTTTGAAATTATAAAATAAATTAAGATTTTTCTGGCCCTGTCGGGGCAGTTCCTCGTTAGCTAATCCTTGACTAGATATATCGCATTCTTGTGGCTAAGTGCGCGACAATAACAAAAGTAATTAGCAATAAACCGCGAGACCTTCACGGAGTTGGGTATTGACTTCTTTTCATTGCCAAGGAGGAGGGGGGCAGGAATAGGAAGGCGGTCTACAGTTATATCCGTTTGTTTTCCTGTTAAACATAACCCTTTCGCAAACTCACGAACTAAAGAACGAACACTATATATTTTACATAATTGGCGAGACCCAAATTGCAACGCGATGGCATACGATTTCTGTTCGCTAATGTATATGTTCCAGTCCTGTCGAACCGGTAAACCTATTTTTGTCTGCTACTTTCTCTTTTCTTGCACTTCCGCTAACAAAAAAAAATTAAGCATGTAAAGAATCCTACCTAGGAGAACGAAGGAGAGCTATTTAATACAACAACCATATTTACAGGGGTGGACGGTAAATTTGGGTAAAAGATTCAATGCAGAACAAACAGGCCCTAACATGTCAAAAACTACACTTGGCTGCATATGAGCCTCATAAAGAAAGACTGTTTGTTCTGCATTGAATCAGTTTTTTTCTAGATCACCTTGTATGTATATGTATGTATATCGTTATGCGGTGCTTTTACAATCTTAATCATTTTATTACTAGCGAAAGCAAGTTTGAAAGACAGACCAATAGACTAACATTGATCATTAGCTTCTTAAGATAGATCGCTAACGTTTCTAGCACGAAAAAGTCTCGGAGCGGGCAGTCATTTTGCCATCGTCCTAAATTCTCGTTAATCAACACTTCGACATTGATTCCGTTCGGTAGAGAATTCATTCGTGGTAGTACGGGACCGGGTGTACAAGAATGAGCCCAGTCCTTATACAAGTCCTTACACCCATTTCCTTAGTACTATCAGAGCAAGTGAATGAAAACAACACCCGTCTTGTGAAGGTAAGTGGCCTCCTTACATAAATTTTTGTTTGAATACCACTCGCGGTTTATTGTTTCGCTCGTTTGTTTGAATTTTGATCGAGGGTTGTTGCTCATTTATTCGTCTATAACTATCGGTATTTTGTTAAAGGTAAATCCAGTCAAGTTTAGTTGACCTGGACCCAGTCAAGTTTAGTTGACCTGGACCCAGTCAAGTTTAGTAGAATAATAACCTGCTCTCCGAACCTTAAATCTTCAGAAATGGATTAGGCCAGAAAAACATTATTTGTCATTCTTGTCATTCTTATGCTGATACAAGGAGCAAGACAGCTATACATGTTTTATAGATTTCGAGAAAGCGTTTGAAAGAGTTTGCCATCAAAAACTTCTCGGGATGCTTATGGCATCTGGTATTAATGATGACTAGATGAGGTTAATGAAGAATTTATGTAATTTATGTGCACATAAAGGCTCAGAATAAAAAATTCGTGGACGGGTTCGCCACCCCATCTTTCATATACTTAAAGTCCAAACTTTTATTACGTACTGTATAAAACTAAGATCCATTGTCGTTTTTAGTAACCTTTTTTTAACACTAATCCCTCATCATATTCCCTCATAAACTGTACATTATGTACAGTTTATGAACCCATGAAGAATTTTCCGTTGGTGCTAAGAAGCCATAAAAAAGTTAGGAAAATAAAAAGGAGTTTCTGTCCTCGGAATATGGATCAACTATACACATACATGTACAATTTTGTATTCGTTCTGCGTTTTTGTAATCAAAAAGCTTGAAAAACAGATGTTCTAAATGCATGCACGTGTAAGGAAGAGTCGTAAATTGCTTTAAATCCCTAGACACCAATGTCTTTTTCTTTTCGAACAAAACAGAAAAAAGGCCACGGGGAATTATACACCGCATATCTTTCCTCGCTTAACCAAATTATATTAATTATTATTTTTCATTTAAAAAGCTTATTCCGTTTTCTCTCTTTAACGTTGAAGACTGTTCAGCTAATAACAAATGTTGTGAATATAAGAAACGTAATAAGGTGAAATTAAAAAAAAGTCATAATTAACAACGTTGAAGTCCAGCAGGCATCGTACTTATAGCCGATACCACTCAAGGGCTTCAAATGGTCAGACTAAAAGAGCGGATAGTTATAGGAAGGAAAATTTTGGAATCAAACTTAATTGGAAGAAAACGAAGTACTCGTTAAAACTGAAAATAACTTTGATAGAATACCTTTTTGAATCTCAAGTACAAACTGGAGTCCTACGATGCGAAGTATTCTCCGTGTTATTACAAAACACTGAAGCATGGACCCTGAGTAAAGCTTCCTATAATGTCAGTGGCGGATCCAATTGTTTATCTTAGGCGCGAGGAAGGGAGGGGAGGGGGGGTTATAATCAGCTAGTGTCAATAGAGTTCATCTTTTCACAACCAATCCCCCCCTCCCGAAATCTTTTTTCAATGTTAGCAAGTTTAGCGTATTTTTCATTGTTATTGATATAAACTCCCGAGAAATATTTCTAGTATGATAGATACAATAGTGGAATTCTTCTAGTTTTCGTCAATTTTCAAATCGTACTTCAATAAATTTTATTTTGAATGTAAAAATCACATAAACAAATATATATCGTTCATAATACGTTATATGTGGATAGGGTTTTAAATTGTTAGCAGAAACGTTGAGTTTTAGTGAAGTTCCCGCATGCTCCTACTACCTTTAGCGTATAATGTATACTCAACATCACGCAAGTTGGGTTTCTTTCGTAAATTACACGGTGAACAATTGCTTATGCGACGTTGGCAAATTGCCATCGTTATAAAATTGCATTGTTTCGCTTTCGTATTAAATTATATTAAATACTTTTATTTAATATAATTCATAAGCGAAGAAAAAATTTCCTATTAGGTTGATTTCTATTTACATTTATTTTTTGTTGAAACGACATATTACTAGCCTGATTTTTATTGTGATTATTTCCCTTCATATCAGCATTATTATATTTATTTCCCTTCATATCAGCATTATTATATGAACTGTTTTGAAACCTGTTAGTATTATTATCCGCGTGCTATTAAAATTTGTTATTTTTCACAAACCTCTGTGCCCTGTGCGTATACAAGGTTCGTGCATTTCTTTGCGTACTTTGTAAGTGTGTTTGTATGCTATATTCGTCTCATACACACGGAATAGCGTCTTTCAATGCATCGAAATTTCTCGTCCTTACAATCGCACAAATGTTTTTATTATTCAAACGCGACGTGAAGGTTTGAATTGCAAGTTTTTCCTTTGTTACTTACTGTTAAAAGTTTTTGTGCGTTAGTCTCACTATTTGCCTGTGCTAATGTTAGTTTAAGACTACATGTGACTCAATACATGCCCCAAAATCTTCAATATTCTTATGACCTTGACTAGCATTGTGGAGTTTAACTGTTAGAGAACCCACGCTTTCCTGAGTAAAAGTTCCGAATATCAGTAACCAAATCAGTATTGGAAAGATATTCTTGGTTTAACCTTAACCCTTTGCGCTCCGTTGTCGCCGATGATGTGACATTCAAAATAGGAACTATAAATCCACTATCGCTGATACGGCGACACCATTTGTTTTGCTTCATCATCAGCCATTTTCTATCCACTGCAGGATGTAGGCCTCCGTCAAATTTTTCCAATCGTTTCGGTTTTGTGCTCTCTTCATCCAATTTTTACCGGCTATGGCTCGGATGTCGTCGGTC
>WYDF02056669.1:0-11899 GCA_009867245.2 Adranes taylori
ATACCCCGCGATACTGGGTCCTCAACAGAACTTAGCCACCGACTCATAAAGTCGGGCCCACCCCCGCGACGTGGACGGGCCTGTTGAGAGTTACCTAAGTGGATTCAGAGAAGATTTCTCTGGTTTCCCTTAGGCTGGGTTAATGCTCGTGTTTGAATCCACGAACAAAGGCACTAGCATACTTAACATACATATAATAATTTATTTTCAAATAATTTTGAATGTGTGATACTGTGAGATATAAAGATCTTGTTTGATGTTTGCGTAAGGTTAGGAATAAACTCGGTGCTTGGAAGAATCTATTTATCTCTTCCAATTCCACATGAAGTAATTAGTTTGTGTGGTAATGTCAATAGAGAATATATCGTTAAATTTGTGCCAATCTCGTCTAAAATGTAAAAGACCAACAACTAAAGAAATTTCCTAAAGGTTTGTTGATTTCGTTGAGTTAGAAACACTTGACACAAAACAATCGTAAAGGTAATAAATGATTTTATTACTAAAAAGAAATTTCTACCAACAAAATGGGTAAATTTAGGTTGCCATGGTTACTCTGCAAAGGCGCAAAGAAGGTGTCAGGTGATTCGTAGAAAATAGCCTACAACCGCTTTGTTCAGTCATTTTTCATAGTATCGGCTGAATTAAGTATTGAATGATTTACATTTAATATCTGAAATGTGGAATATGGTTGGGCATCTATAGGGACTGTAGCCAGTTGTTTATGGAATCAGTTCTGAAAAGAAAACTTATTCCAAATATTCCATGACAAGATCATCAAAAACATTTAAAACTTTTTAAATAGAATTTTTGGTAGGCTGTTCAGATTCAGCTTCCAGCTTCATTCAACACCCAGTAGATCATTTATAATTGCTTTTGCTATCAAAATTCTCTACATTCCTAGAACCTGTTGCGAATATTCTGCAATGTAAAACATTTCACTGAATAGCGGCGAAAGATAATATGTTACGTAAAAAAGATATGGAAAGCTGGAACAAATCAATAAAGAAAACTGGTAAACCAGATGGGGACGACAATTTATGGTGCTTCCTAAAGTGCTTAAAAAACAATCGGAGATATTCATTCGAAAATCATTTCCAACAGCGACATGCTACACTTCCAATCATAAACAAATGTTAGGGAGAACGTTATTTCTGGAAGTAGAAGAAAATGAAATAACAGATATAGTTAAACAACTTAACACACCAAAAGCACCTGGCGATAATTATATTTGTAATATGGCATTAAAACTGTTACCTCCTAGTGAAATAATTTTTTTTTAAAACATGTTGGACGAATGCGATAGTAGTTACCATCCCAAGACAAAAATTCTACTGTTCCGGTCATCAGACACCCGATTAGCCTCGACAATAATTGGGTTTTAAGAAGAAACTGGCCACCCTTCTTTTCTCGGCTTTTCTCGGTGTGGATAAAGCGTATGACTAAATGGATTAATATTTACAATGTGGGGATTGAAAATATCTTCCCTGGAATTTCTGTGGAATTAGTTAAAATTACTATCCAACATCTACAAAAGGAGCAACACGGGAAGGGCTTCCACAAGGCTCACCCCTAGCGCCAGTACTTTTCAAGGTTTTTATGAGTAATATGCCGAAACTAGTTCATCTGAAACAAACGGAAGTGTTACAATTCGCGAACGATGCGGCTATTGTTTCGTACGAACGTAATCCAGAATTTAAAATCTAAAGATGATTTTAAAGTTCTGTGAACTAAGATCAAAATTAATGTGGAGAAGATGGAAATTATAAGATTTAGTAAAATTCAAATTATTGAATATCCAATCAAATTCAGAGTCAACATATCTTGGATGTACATTCAATCATAAGTTGTACCACATTAAACGAAGAGACCACGCAGACTCCAAAACACCACGCAGATTCAATGCAATATTAAATTTGATTCTATCCTGAATTAAGAGCTAAGGCCAAGCTTTTAAGCTGAGTATTCCGTCCATAGATGATATATGGATGCGAACTGTGGGCGAGAGGATCGGAGAAAGCGAAACGAAGAGCAAAGATTGCTCAAAACAAACTACTCACAAGAACTGAAAATTCCCTGCGGTACATGAGAAACATGGAGGTAATGGTGGCATTAAAAGACAGTAGGTCAATAAAACAAAATATGGTAAAGTATCAGGGTAATACGGAAGCAATCAAAGTTAAACTTTTACTTAGTGGCTGTGGAAGCTGAATTACAAGTTACAAACAAAGAGTTACAGCAAGACAGCAACACAAATGTAGCTATTTGGATAAAAAATCCGTAGAGCTCTGCTATTCTGATGACAACCCATAGGCCTTTGCATTAACGTAATAACTAATCACTCGAACATATTTAATCAAGTAGAAGCAATGTACGCGGGTCCATCGTTTGATTAGAGTTCATAAACAGGTAATAATGAGTTGGTACATCACTTGAATGAATAGAAATTTACTGAAGAGGAATTACCACATTAAAAAAGCTGATAGTTCGTTTCTGACGAAAGAAAGACGGGTTTATATTAAAGTGAAATAAAATATCTTCACTGCCATTATTGTCAGTGAAAAACACAAAAAAGAATCATATGAATTACTGGTAAAAAACAAGATATTAACTCATAACAAACGTCATATCAAAACATCAGTGAAAAAACAACGTGAATTAATTTAGACATTTAAAATTTTTTTTTTTGAAAAATTGATTCTTCTAGTTTAAGATATTTATCAACACCTGGGATTATAACAAAAATACAGTTTGGCCTCCTTTTAGAATTTTTAATTCACTTATATAAGATGTGAGTTTATAAGAGCTTGATATATCTTGATATACATATTATAAGTACCTCCTTCATAGTATTGTTGCGCTGAATTTTTGGGGGTACGTATTCGCTAATCTCAATCACCACCTACAAAAGAGTATCTTTAATGGGGAACGTAGATGGCAGAAAGATGTAATCCTCTTCTGCTTTACCGGCTTTTAAAGAACTTGAAGTCGACGATAGCTATTCTGACTGATTACTGTCTCCAAGTTATCTCCGTCTTTACTCTTATTTTAATTATGCACTTTTAGTTATGTTTGAGACATTTCCTTGCAATTTTATATTTTTGTCTCTCACATCCACATAATAAAATGCATTAAATCGGGCTGCTACCCAAAGCTATCATTCTACTTTTACTAAAGATCAAACGAATATTTCCAATATTTCGATTCATAGCTACGGTCACCCTCCAGTTAGTTAAATGTTTTCGACAAATAAATACAATCTGGAATTAATTAAGACAAATCTATTGTAAAATAATTCAAGTAAATTATATATATATATATATATATATATATACATGGTTCTTTAATTCAATATATATTCAATTAGATAATCATCAATCAACTTCAAAATAATACTCGATAAAATTACTAACTCAACAAGATCATCGGCACATCAATCAACCAATAAAAACAGAATTAAAGCATGCACAGAAAAAATAAGATAAAATCATTAGCTCAAAAACTTGCACTTTATTTTCCAAGAATAAAAATCAATTATGAATTCTTAGATAAACTTATATTTGTGTCATTATTTCAATCTCGGGAACCTTCTTTTTTCTCTGGTGTGCACTTCTATGTAACCACATTCCGTACACTCGTAAGGCTTCCGTCCTTTATGAGTTCGTTTGTGAATCAGAAGATTAACTTAATGTGCAGTTTTGAAGTAACTTTCCGTTCTCGAGAAATGTTTCTCTTTTGAATGAGTTCGTTTGTGTTGTAGAAGATATTTAAACTGCATGTGACTTCAAATCTGGAGTAAAGTTAACATATTTATAACTTTACTCCAGATTTGAAGTCACATTCCGTACATTTGAATGGCTTCTCTTCGTTATGATTTCGTTTGTGATTTAGAAGACTTACTTTGTGTGCAATTTTCTAACCATATTCCATACATTCAAAAGTTTCTGTCCGTTATGGGTTCGTTTCTGATTTAAAAGATTCCTTTCGTGATCATGTTTTACAACGAAAGAACATTCGTTCTCCGAAGTTTAATAAACATTATAGATGTATCAAGTTTAAAACTTTTAGATCTTTTTCTTCTTAGAAATTAACTGAGATAAAAGATAAAAACAACATATATTTCACATATTCAAAGAGGAATTGTGTTTTCTACTTATTAAGTTATGTTCATTTAATCCCAAATTATCTGAAAATTCAACTTTTGACAGTATATTGTATTTTCACGGTCATACAGTGCATATTGTTGAAATTATTGCCATATCTCATGATAAAGTATGTAATAAAGCATTTATAACTGTGTAGTCAGCATTTCTTTCAAATTTATGGAACTACCATTAGAATTCGTAGTTTTTTTGAAAGGTGGCTTGCAGTATTTCATTTAATCTGATTGGCAACGATCAATTTGTTTCCGAGATATTTAAATGACTGAGAATATGCTGATAATAAAGTCAATAAGAATAAGTCAACATTAACACTCACGAATATTTAAAATTGAGTAACTTGTTGCCAATTTTCTGCAAATTTTATCCATTTAAGCATTCCATCTTGACTACTGCAATGTCACGGAAAAGTTTCTTTTATAGAACAGATTTGCGATTCAATCATATTAAAGAAATAAGACTTCATGATAACGATTGTTGAATTTAATATAAGTTTTGTTGGCGTATCAATTGAAATTATTTTGTGAACACCAATGCTACATTTCCTATACAGCTTTAAAGTACATTTTTTTAAATCTTTCGAGGCTATTATGTAATAATCTAGCATTTCTGTGGAGCAGAACAGCTATCTTTGAGTCCTTATGTTTACCACACCAACTCTTTGAGCATTGCAGTCCCATTCCGCTTAAGCAAAATGTGACTAACCGGACATTTAGGTACGCTAAAGAAAATAATAACAATATAAAAAAATCATTTAATCATAAATAACAATTACACATAACATTTTAAAATTGTCGTTAATCACTGATAACGAACCAAGGCCTGTAAGAATAGGAACTGTAACCACTAATAACTTTAAACTTCCAGAACTCCTGCATACATATGTTCACTCACTAACAAACAAAAAGAATAAATATTATAAAGCATTGATTTAACATTCTTAATCCAAATGTTTTAAAATTAAAATCATCACTACATACGCATGCAAAATGAAAAACAATAGGATGGAAAGTATTTCCTATTTACGTAAGCAGACTTATAATGGCGTCATAATGATTTGTACAAAACTTAAAAATGATGATTTGTGTATGGTACGTAGGAACGTACTCGAATTTTACTTTAAAAGTAGTGCGAAACTTTCTACTGATGACCCAGTCATACGAACGGATATTTATAGTCACGTATTATTTGACGCATTTATGTGTAATATTATGTTGAACAATTTCTATCCTCTGATCTGCATAATAATTCTGACACATAAATCAATTAGGTTCGCTAGATTTCATAATTCAGAAGAGCTGTTGTAGAATGTAAATTTAAAAAGAGTTCTTGATGTGCAGAGATTTCCATACTGCGCAAATACTTGCATTCTGAGTAATGTTTATCTTATGTGTTGTAATCTTTAGTATGCATATCCAATTTGAGTAGTCACATTCTGAACAATTTAGTATTTATTTGTGTTTCGCTGTATTTTGAACTGCTAGGGAAAAGTGTTATCGAAATTATTTTTATTTACTCATAAAATGGAAGAATATGAACCTCCAACCACTAAACCCTTGCAAACGGACATGTTGCATGTTATACTTGAATTATATGGTTTATGTAATTTTGTTATTTTGTGGCTTTGTAAATTGTAACAATATTTGAATGTCGGGACTTGATTTTGTTTGTTTTCATTACTTTGATGTAAATGATTGTTATTTCTTCTGCACAATATCCGTTGCAGTTGCTTATTTCTATAATTTTTTGTTTCCATTTATTATGATTCTCTTGTAAATTTGGTACTAGTTTTAGTCTATGATAAAGTGATACTAAAGTATAGATTCGTATTGGTCAATTTGACTATTTTTGTTTGATCGTTTATTATATTTTATTCCAAGATTTATAAAAATATTTCAGTATATACTGAAAAATACTATGAAACTGTTGCTCCTGTTGCCAGTCCTATATGCATTGTATAAAATTTGTTCAGGAATTGAGAGTAATTATATTTAGTTATAACATTCAGTAGGCTTTATTGTAGTTTTACTTTTGTTGTTTTCTTTTTGTTAGTGCTATGTTTTTTTAACATAATCCCAATTTTCTCAAACACAATTCTATCTATGTTTACCACAATGGTTCTTCAAAATCTGTAAAACTCCAGCTTCTATCACACCAGTATTTGGCTCTGCGCAATTTCTCTAAAAGAAACACATCTATAGACATTAACACAATTATTTTTTTTCTACATTCATTTTACATCTTTGGTTTTCTCTATCAAAGGAACTTGATTTCTTGAGATTGCTGTCTACTCGCAATATCATTTTACAATTAGTTTGTGTTTTAAAAGATATCCTTTTACTGTACCTTTGTAATCACATTCCGTACACTCGAAAGGCTTCTGGCCGTTATGAGTTCGTTTCTGGTTTAGAAGATCTACTTTATGTGAAGTTTTGAAACCAGATTCCGTACACTCGAGACGCTTCTCTTCTGAATGCAATGGTTTGTGTGTTAAAAGATTTCTTTTTGTCGCAGTTTTGAAGTCATATTCCGCACACTCCAAAGACCTCTTCTCTGAATGCATCCCTTTGTGTCTTAGAAGCTTTTCCTTTTGTGCAGTTTCGTAACCACATTCTGTACACTCAAGAGGTTTCTCTACGCTATGAGTTAATTTGTGTTTTACTACATATTCTTTTACTGCAGCTTTGTAACCACATTTCGTACAATCGAAAAGCTTCTGTTCGTTATGAGTTCGTTTGTGATTTAGGAAACTTACTTCTGTGAAGTCAGATTCCATATACTCGAAAGGTTTCTCTTCTGAATGAGTTACTTTATGTGGTAGAAGAATTCCTTTTCCTCAAGATTTGAAGTTACATTCCGTACATTTGAAAGGCTTCTCTTCTTTATGATTTCGTTTGTGATTTAGAAGACATACTTTGTGTGCGGCATTTTAACCACATTGCGTACACTCTTAAGGTTTCTGTACATTATGAGTTAGTTTGTGATGTAGAAGACTTACTTTCTGTGCAGTTTTAAAGTCACATTCCGAACACTCGGAAGGTTTTTCCTAATGAGTTAGTTTCTGTTGTAGAAGATTTCGTTTTACTCCAGATTTGAAGTTACATTCCGTACATTTGAAGGGTTTCTCTTCTTTATGAATTCGTTTGTGATTTAGAAGACAATTACTTTGTGCCCACAATCCGTACACTTCAAAGGATTCTGTCCGCTATCAGTTCGTTTGTTATTTAGAACACTTATTTCGTGTGCAGTTTTGAAATCATATTCCGTACACTTGAAAGGTTTCTCTTCTGAATGAGTTAGTTTGTGTTGTAGAAGAATTCCTTTTACTCCAGATTTGAAGACTGATTAAAAGTTGATTAAAAGGCTGCTCTTCTTTAAGATTTTGTTTGTGATTTAGAAGACTCGCTTTGTGTGCAGTTTTGTAACCTCGAAAGCGTCTGCCCGTTATGGGTTCGTTGTGATTTAGAAGATTTCTTTTATGTCCAGTTTTGAGGTCACAAACCGTACAATCGAAAGATTTTTCTTCTGAATGACTTAGTTTGTGTTGTAGAAGATTTCCTTATACTGCAATTTTGTAACCACATTCCGTACATTCGTTTTATATTTAAGCGACTAATTGAGTTTAAAAAATGCACGATTAAACATCAGAGTAATTTGACGTTGAAAAAAATTGCACTGCCTTAAATATCGTGGTTCCTATGAAAGTTGGAAAAATAAAACCTGGGTAACATGTGTAAGATTAATGGATCTCAATTTTCCCAATATAAACAATTGAATATACTGAACCAAACTTGCCTTTCCGGATATTAACTTCGTATGTTTGACGCGTAAGTTCGACTTTCTTGTGGTTATAATTTCGAAACATAATTTAACAGATAACTTGATGAACAAGCTATGAAATTTTGTGATCATAGCACGAAATATAACTGCCCATAAAAAGAATGAGATCAAATTTTCAAAAGGTTGAAGACAAAGTTTAAAAAGTTTAATTACATTCCATACACTTGAAAGTCTTCTGTCCGTTATGAGTTCATTTATGATTTAGGAAATCTACTTTTTATACAGTTTTGAGGTCATACTTCGTACACTCGAAGGGCTTCTCTTCTGAATGCGGTCGTTTATGTCTTATAAGATTTCCCTTTTCTGCAGTTTTCTAACCACATTCTATAAACTTAAGAGGTTTCTCTCCTCTATGAAACATAATTTAACAGATAACTTGATGAACAAACTATGAAAGTTTTAATGATCATAGCACTAAAGATTACTATGCACTAGCACTAAAGATTAGTTATGTATTTCATAACTCAAGATATCCTTTTACTGCGATATCCTTTTACTGCGGCTTTGTGACAACAATCCGTACACTCGAACCGCTTCTGTCCCTTAGTTTGTTCGTAATTTAGATGATTTCTCTTGTGTCCAGTTTTGAAGTCACATACCGTACACTCGAAGGCCGCCTCTTCTGAATGCGTTCGTTTGTGTCTTAGTAGATTTCCCGTTTCTGCAGTTTTGTAACCACATTGCGTACACTCAAAGCGTTTCTCTCCGCTATGAGTTAGTTTGTGTTTTTGAAGATATCCTTTTACTGCACTTTTGAAACCGCATTCCGTACGCTCGAAAGGCTTCTGTCCGTTATGAGTTCATTTGTAATTCAGAAGACTTACTTTTTATGCAGTTTTGAAGTCACATTCCGTACACTCGAAAGGTTTCTCTTCTGAATGAGTTAGTTTGTGTTGTAGAAAATATACTTTTACTCCAGATTTGAAGTCGCATTCCGTACATTGGAAAGGCTTTTCTTCTTTATGATTTTGTTTATGATTTAGAAGACTTACTCTGTGGTCAGTTTTGTTACCACATTCCGTACACTCGTGACTTCTGACCGTTATGGCTTCATTTGTGATTTAAGAAGACTTCTTTTGTGTCCAGTTTTGAAGTCAAAATCTATACTCTCGAAAGGTTTCTTTTCTGAATGAGTTCCTTTTTGTTGTAAAAGATTTATTTTACTGCAGTTTTGTAACCACAATCCATACATTCGTTAAGTGAGTATTTAATCGATGAGTATTTAATCGATCGAGTGAGATAAAAAGAAACGCTAAACTAAGCTGACCAGACGTCCCGCTTTCAGCGGGACAGTCGCGTTTTTAACGATTTGTCCCGCGTCCCTCGGCGTTTTAAGAATGTCCCGATTTTTGGAAAGAATGCACGCCGACATGTTAAATATTATGTGAGGTCCGAAGCACTGTTATTAGGAGGTGCTGTTGACAAATATGGGAATGGATGACCAAAAAAAAAAAGGTCATCACCCACAAAAAAGGAAATAAGGGGTTACGTTCTCCAACTTCATTTCCTGTTTGTTTTGCTCACTAAAAATTTGTGGCCCGTGTAACAGAGCAAACAAATGTATTTGGCCCGAAGGAAATCAACGTTGAGTATCGTTCCTCTAGGCCAAGTGTCCTGTTTCACCAAGATTAAAATCTGGTCATCTTAGATTAAACATCGGAGTAATTTGACCTTGAAAACAATGCATTAACTTAAATATCCTACGAAAGTTAAAAAAATGAAATTTGGGGAACAGGTGTAACACTATGGGATCTCAATTTTGCCAATGTCAATAATTGAACCAAACTCGCCTTTCCGGATATTGAGCTTCGTATATTCGACGTATAACTTTGAAGTTCTTGTTGATAACGTTTCGAAACCTAATTTAACAAACTATGAAAAATGAATAAACTATGAAAGTTTTTATGATCATGATCAATAAGAACAATTTTTCTAAAGTTTGAAGACGTTTCCATATGATGTGATATATCATTGCCTTTTAAAAAAATGCTCTCTTAAAGGAGCAACACAAATACGCAGTACCAAATAATCGCCTTTCTGCAGAATACCAATTTTAAATTACACGGTACAATGCAAAATTTTGAGGTTAGGTTAGACTACTAAAATTTACAGAAATTGATAAAGTAACGAAATTGATAAAGTAATATACAGGAAATTAAAAGGTTCCGGTTATCTTTTAAATCAAGTTAGCAATTATAAAATTTTGCTAATTTAACCATTTTGCTAATTTAACCAGCTCGCTATCTCTTTAAATACAAAGGTACCTATATTGTCCCTAGAAATTCGGACACAAAAAAAAATAATTTAAAAGATGATTCCTTCTAAAAGTGGTTTCTTCATTGTTACAGAAATGTTCTGAAACATACCTTATATATAATATGATAAATTAAACTCTAAACTTATATTGCATTATCACCAGCTCAGATATTTGATGACTTACATTTAAATTCATTAAAATTTTAATGACTTTAATCCGCTAAATTAGTCATAAACTAGTTAAATTAGTTCAGACACCAGACGCATTTTAAGTACATTAAATGAAATGCTTTTAATTTAAGCAGGCATACATAAATTTCTACCTATTCGCCTACATTGAAAGGAAAATGTTGACCTTATAAATGTACATAATTATATTTAGTCATAAATTATTTGCTCAATTCTCTTTATAAATGCTAAATTTCATAATTGAATTGTTAATTTGGTCATTATGATGCTTTATATGATGATGGTGGTAGAGAAAGTCAGATTTAGTTCTATATTCAACGGGTAATCCCAATATGTTGCAAAATAAAATTCAAATTATACACGCATGTTTAATTAATAATTTATTTAAAGTAACATATTTTTTTTGTAATATTTAATTCTGAACAGTTTTGCTTTACTTTTAAAATAGGCTGCACTTGTACACTCTTAACGATGTTATTATCAACTGAGCTTGTTACAGGATTTAATTCTATTAAACCAGGATCGTGGTTCTAATATTATTTTCTTTACATAACCACTATACCGTTTTTCTTATTATTTCGTATCTCAATGTTCTTGTACGAGTTTCAGCGGTGGGAAGAAAAGATCTCTGATTATATTGTACTTATGTTCTTAAATACATAGCATCTTCTTGCGTCCGCGAGGGGATATAACTTCTCCGCGGTGTGAAAGAAATTTGTGGTCAAGAGAAAACCTAGGTAGTTTCTCGCGCAAATTAGTTTTTGCGTCCATGTATTAGAAAGAGATAATTGAAAAATAATTCGAGGACATTTAATAAGTAAGAGTGAGACACAACCAATTTCTGTTACGCAAGGTTCGCCTATCAGGGATCCTTGCGATCGGCAATACTATATAAGCAAAAAACTTGAATTATTGTTTAGATTTTTCTTAGATTCGAGTAGATCAGTAACGCTTATAATCATTAGTATTTTAGATTTTAAATTACGCGATTTCTGGAGTACAAATGTGAGTAAATATTTATTTAAGTCGTTTAAACTGTTTTCATTTTCAGGATATAATTGTTTCAATTGTAACTAATTTTCGAATTGAACATAAGCTAACAAATAATTAACTTTTGTATATATATTGATCACGAGTTTCTATATTTACTTGTTGTGTAGTAAGAAAATTTATCGTTGGCGGATTAATCTTTACGAATATTTAAACCATCAGAACCGCCTTATATTTTATTATGTTGTGGGACAACCAGTTATTAAGGACTATTAAATCATAATAATTAAATAAATGCTGTTGAGTAAATGTTTTATTTACTTCCGTTTAGAAGGAATATTATGTTGCATCCAAATTATTATTTATGTATACAAACAAACTTGAATATTTGTTCATCATCATCATCAAACAGCCTGTCTCGTCCACTGCTGAACATAGGCCTCTCTCAATAATCCCCAATTTTTCCG
>WYDF02056680.1:0-11899 GCA_009867245.2 Adranes taylori
ATAATCTTAAAACTGGCTGTATGATTTTATAAATTAATTTGTTCTTTGTTCTATCACTGTCGAATCTGAAGATACTATAAAGCGAAACCGGTCGCTACAAATACATTTGAATAAGGAAGTACAAAACTAATAGTTATTCAACCTTATTAGGCATCCAAAAATGTTATGGAAAGAAATACTTACTAATTGATACATCTGTTTTTAGTGCACGGCCCAAAAATGGCACTGAGGGATACATTCTTAGCGATTCCTTAATAACCATTTCTAAGTATTTCATTTCTTGTAAATCTTTTAAGGTAACTGGTCTATCTCTATCGAGACCAAAAATATTTCTTTGTTCTTCACTCACTTTGATTTGTACATCGGGATTTGCAGCTAAACAAAACAGAGTGAATGACATTGATGATGCCGTAGTATCGTGACCCTAAAAAACAATAATTTTTTGTAGGGCACTTTACCTGAATGGAAAAATCAATAAAATAAAGCTTAGAGTGCATACACTCTAAACTGTATGCTCTATGCTCACTGTATACTCCGAACATACTGAGTGCAACAGTTCAACACTGAACGTCGTGATGAACATATATGGATTTATTGTTTGTACGAGATAATACGTGGCTGCAACGTGCAAAAAAATTGCAACGTGTAAAAACCATTTTAATGTCGAAGCAATATGTTGTCACAGAATATAATTCTGTTAAAGCAGAATCGGGATTCTGATATTATTTTCTTTACATAACCACCATACAGCTTCCTTATTGTTTTATAACAATACACTTGAGTTACGCATGAGTTTCATGAATGGGACGAAGTTATCGTTATATTGTTGTTTGGTCCTGAGGATAGTAATATACGAAACGTCTGTTACGGCTCGGCAATATTCGAATATACGAATGTGATTCTGGGCAGGATATATTCTCGAAACATCTGTCTGTTGTTGAAGATCATGAGGTTATTGTCGATGATGCGAATTACTTTTTGCAGGATGACTCCTTTTGTGGTGGCTTCATTGATATTTTTGTTGGTTAAGGGTGCGCTATGTAATACTTAACTTCCAATTTAATTTCTTGATTGTTGACTATCTGATGATGATTTGTAACTGATTAACTTAATACTGACTTTTGCGTTACTATGAGCAAATCCCTCTTAGATGTACGATATTTACTTGCTAGCCAAAAAGTTCTGATCAGGTAATTGCAAATTGTGACTTCTGGATATGCGATATTGCGCAGGATGCACGGATTTTGGCGGTAAAATAGACTCATTGTGTATCATGTGCATGTGGTGGGGCTCTGAGTGACCAAAAGCTCGAGGATCATCGAATTGAAACAGTTTTCTGCTAAAACTCGCAGAAACGGAGAACCAAAACCAATAAAAGATGACTGTTGAAATAGTCAAGGTGAAAATCGTAGCGGCTTTCTGCGGAAGATTCTCCGAAACGCGGTTTGTAAGCAAAATTCCTAGAAAATGTCTTATCAAAACTCATAAAGGAAGGCGGTTAGAACCATTGAAGCTGTAATATTTTGTTGTTCCAATTCTTGAAAGTCGTAAAAACAAAAGAGAAGTTACTCTCCAAAAATGCTAAAAAGCCCAGATAGAAATAACACATAGCTAACTAAATGTGTACGAAATTCATAAATTTTCTCGAAAATATTGAACGATGCTTGACATTAATGGCTTTTTTATTTCGTAGACATTTTGCTGCATGTCAGCGTTGCTGTTCTTTCTCTTCTTAAATGTTTTGATGGAAAAAGTTTTAACGAATTAAATTTATTTCGCTGTTTATACTATATTAATGTTATATAAAATTTAATTATTAAATTAATGCTTACTAAATTATTACGATGCTAATTAGTTCATATTAAATTTATTAGCCGATAACAATGTATACTTTTAGTCATAGAGTTAGAATTTGGTTAGTCATATTTGGTTAGAAATGCTTGGTTCTAGTGATCGGATATGAAAGATGGGCGCAAATCTACCCCATCTGTTCCAAATTTTTTTATAAAAATAATTACTATACCTCAAACATAAAAGTGTCCACTTCCTCCTGAATGTCTTCATCACTTAAAGGTATTCCATCAATAGTTGTTTCGAGGAGTAAATCTAAAAATGCTTTGCGTCTCTTTATACCATAAACACCGCCATCGATTTCTGCATTCAAATTTTCAGTCTTATCGGTTTTTGTTTTTGAACTTTGTTTCAGTAATTCCTTTCTCGCTTTTATAACGGATGACGTATAGGAATGAAGGACTTGTAGAGCTTTCCTTTCAAGACGATAGTTCTCCGTGAACATAAAAAATATATCAAGTTGGGTTATGGACGAGAACATACGTTCGCTAATAATTCTGCATAAAAGTTTAACGCTTCGTACGTATTCAGAATTGGACTCTTTTTGTGCGTTTACTGACGTACCCATTGCAGTTTCTGAAATAATATATATATTTATTACTAACTTCTTGCTAAGCCATATTTATAGAACATCCTATGAATAAGATTGCTTTGATACGCATTTTTATTTCTTTTGACTACTTAAACTGGCAGGCCTGTACTCATGAGAGGAGTTTCTGGGGTTTAAACCATACCCATTAGTGCAAGTAGAAAGACAAAACATTTTGTAAATTTTGAGGATTATAAAATCTGACCTGTTTTGGTGGAAGTGTAATTTCTTTCTTTAGTTCATGAAAATAAGTAATATTAAAACCAGTGATACATAAAACTTCTGTAACGTTTTCGATTGTATTCGATACATGTGAAGAGAAAATTAAAAATAGAGGCTAATTTAGGGAGGATCTCTAGAACCAGAATTAAAGCATATTTGAAACATCAGACAAGGAAGGACTATTTTTGCTAAATTCCGTTAGTTGTAAAGCTACTACTTGATCAGGAAAAGTTGAGGACTTGAACATTGCACACATACTTTTTTCACGACGGCTTAAAACTTTCCTTCTTTTTATAATGATTGTCATCGCTATGCGTGTAAAAAATCAGCGGTAAGCGTGTAATAGCATACGTGTAAACAATTCAGATCGAAGCAATGACTTATTGTATCTAACCCTGCCCTCTTGACTTGAATGATTTCAACCCATTACACCTAGTTTATGCTGGATAAAAAGTCCTGCTGCCTAATATCCTTGTTTTCAATCAAAAACATCTTGGGCTTTAAAAATATCATCCATTATCTAAATAATCTAATGCCAACTATTTACTACCCCCATAAATGTTTCCACAATTTCAACCTAGTCCTTCTGAGGAACAACCTAGTCCTTCTGTTCTTATGTGTGTAATATATGATTGGATTGGTTGGTTAATGATTGGCTTGTCAACAGAAATGGATAGAACATAGATAGATTATTGAAAAACATCTTTGTAACTGCAAGGAATCTCTTAACAAAATGCAGCATATTTTATTGTGCAAAATTCTCATGTTGCTAGAAGCAAATACTTCTAAATAACTTTGCCCAGGTGTTTACATCCAGAAGCAAGCATGAAATAAATATGTTTATTTCATTTGAACCCATTCTCTAATAACATTTGAAGGAATCTGTAACATTTATAAAGTTTTTCAATAAAATTGTCAAAGTTAGGACAAGGAAATATTATTTAAATATTTTATTTCTTGATGTTACATTAGTTTTCTTTAATTTTCATTTAGATAAATATCATTTCATTAATTAAATAAATCATATTTAAACAAAAGAATCGGTACATGAACTATATGTGTTTATAGTTAAGTACTACGACTCTTGAATAAATCAAAATATATACAAACATTAGAACTACGTGCGTGCTGCGTGTTATGCCACTATGCGTGTTATTTCAATGTCATCTACTACTGTATTCAAATATGTGTATATAAGAATTGTTATATAGCAATCAATGCAGTACTTCCTTGTTAGGAAAAATAACGTATCTTTATTATTTTAGTTGCATTATAAAAGGACTGGTTCATTTAAATAAGCTGAGATTATCTTGTTAGGAATAGTACAGTGCGTTTTACTCAACTCTAACGATGCTCCCCAATAATTGAATTAAGTGCTAGTTACTAGCAAACAAGAGAGTAATAATGCAATTACAATTTTTTTATGGTCCTTCGAACCGGACTCAGGGCAGTATGCTTCTGAAAATCCCACTTGAGCTTTTCAAAAATACCTTACAAACAAATCGAGTCGTCTGAGAATTCAAGGAAAGCTGGGACAAAGCTCAAGAGGTATCACCTGAAGCACACTGCTCTAAATTACAGCTGCAGATAGAAGAACAATTACAGAATTTTAACAACCTTAATCATTTCCTACACACCACTAGAAGAAGAATAGGCATCTTATGAAACATACCTCCATCTTCGGACTAAATGATTAGGTCTATCAGGAAATAAAGAACTTGGATCAAAATCAACAACGGTTAATGGACATAATAAGTGAGCAGCCTAGAATCTTGTTATCAACAATCGCCGCAGTAAATAATACTGAACAAAAAATCGCGTCCAAATTAGAAAGGTTCAGAGTAAAATGGAACCAAGGATTAGTCGCACTGAATGAAGTACAGCGTTACAGTTCGCAAGTTATGCTAGATGCATATATAATTGCGTATGTCAAATGTATTTCAGAACCATTACAAAGGAGTAGCTGCAATCATGTATAAAAACGGAAACATTTATGACTGCCTATCTCCAGCTATTATGCTCAAGAGAATAATAGAAGCCAACGCTGTATTGCCGCCGCAAGTGAGAATAATGAACAAACTATTAGCACCAAGCAACCTGCATCGGATTAGCGAAGACCACTGTGTAGGGTTATTTTCCAATAATTTCATTAATTAAATAAATACAATTGCATTCAACCTGACAAGTATCACACCAATTCCGTAAAAAATCTGAAACCATAATGGATATCCCCAAACCAGTAGTAGTGTTGAATTATAATGTTCAGCAGTACTTTCAATTAGCATTCGCTCAATTATTGCGTCACCACTAGCACCAGTTATCTGTGTAGTTCAGAATCAATTAAGAAAATGGGAGTCAATAATCACTGTGTCATAGATGCAGTGTACAACACACCACAGCAGTCAAGATGTCACCGAGAGCCGTATCACTTAACAACCACAACTTGGAGAAAAATGGTAACATCAAACTCATGTATGTTCAATACCATCGTACCTATAATCATTTCCTTCGTATGGCGGAGTCTGTAGAATAACTAATGTTTCATGATTCATTAGGAATCATTACAATCGAGAATGGATGTCAGAAACTTACTTCTGCAACAATAATTTGTCCTCAACAGCAGTTAAATATCCCTGTAGACAGTAAGTTTGAGCTACAGTTAAGGAACATCACTGTCAGTTAATCTTAGGTCAGTCAAGAAGAAGCGATCGATATCGTAGGCGACGAACTCATCTACATAAGAAGCAAAGAAGAGGAACTGAATCAAAAGTTTCACAAATTAATCTGGCATCACGTGAAGATATGGCTCTGACAACTAGGCTCCAGCAATAAGAGATAAATTAACTTGTCTGAATATTTAATGTATGATAATAATCGAATAGCATGAAACACCCCCTTATCCCCTAAACCTTTAAATAATCCTTTTGAGCCTGTAATTATCAATAGTATTTGTTACCACGTATGGGTATTTTGAAGTACTCAACCGGGGATCTCCCAAGTCTAGTGTGATGACGTTCGCATTGGGACCATTACACGATATTAGTTTAAAATATGTTAAAATATATCACATACCACTGATAATATCCAAAGCACACAAAGTGATATAAGGATATATATCCGTGGATGCTTTTCCTGATTCATGTTTCAACTTCTCAATTAATATATTTGACATGTTATCAAAAGTACTAATGAATGTTTCCAAGATTTGAAAATGATAGGCTGGTGTTATTGCCTTCCGCCGTTTACGCCATTTTTCTGGGCTACTCACGAGAAGACCTTGTTTTAACCATTTATCAAAATATCTGCATCAGAAAACATAATTAAACATGCAACAAAGTGATGTTACTATAAATAATACTGTCTATATTCCGTGATTATATAAACTAAATAGATCTACGTATCTCAAGTTGGCAACCTTCTAGTCATAAAGATTGCATCGGTCTGTCTGTATTAATACGTAAAAATTAAAACGCGTCATAACTAAGTAAACAATATTCAGATATTTTGTTGTAACATATTTTAAATAAAATGATTATTTCGATAAAATGAAATAAGACATTTAATAAATAATACAATAGGAATATTATAGTTAGGATATGTCAAATATAAGTAGCAGGTGTAGCTTAAAAAGAATTTAGAGTAATTAAATAATTATTCCTTCCGAATTAAGAACACAAAATATTATGTGAATATTATTGTTTGCTAGACAATTGCGTAACGCGTATAACGACATAAATGCATGGCCAATTAAATAAGACAGAGAGAAGTGTATGCTCTCTGCGTCACCTGTTAATAATAGTTATATAGAGTCATGTATGTTAGTTCCGTGTGCCTGTGCGAGCATGAGAATTATATATGGGTCCGCATGAATATGAAAGAGACAGAATGTATCTCCATATGGTTAAACATAATATGAATGTTTAATATTGGACTAGAGTAGGAGATGCTAGTATATGCGTTGGAGTAGGGTCCACTGTTCCACACAAGTTGTGTGTGCATTGTCTGTATAAAAGAGCGAATTTCTAGAGAGTTTGAGTGGGGAAAAGTCTCACACTGTCGGATGCAACCGGCATTCTTCGCCTTTTGAAAGTTTCTCCACTTCCTACGTAAATCTTGATAGAGGTAGTACTAGAGGTAGTACCTTTATGTACCTTTATGTAGTACCTTTATGAAGAGGTAGTACTTTTATTTGTCCATGGTCACTTCACTAAAATACTAAAAATACATAGAAACCTCTGAAAACCGTAACGTGGAACGTGCGCAGCATGTTTCAGGCAGGAAAACTGGAAAACGTTACATCAGAAATGCAAAGAATGCAACTAGATATATTGAGCGTGAGTGAAGTAAGGTGACCACAATCAGGTCAATGCGCCACCGAAAATGGCATATTCTATTACGCAGGAGGGAATGATAATGAACACTGCCATGCGGTAGGGATAATACAGAGTAGAGAACTAAACAAACACCCAGTAAATGTCCTACACTTTTCAGAACGACTAATACTACTCCAGTTACAAACCGTCATGGGTAAAATGAATATCAGACAAATCTATATACCCACTGCAGACAAATACGACACGGCAATCGAAATATTTTATAGTCAAGTCGACGAAATCCTATCACTTCTCAAACCCAGGGACAATAGTCATGGCCATTAACCCGGCCATTAACAATAGTCATGGCCGACTTTAACACCAAAATAGGTCAAGGCAAATCAGGAGAATGGGTAGGAAAATACGGACTACGTACATGAAATGAGCGTGAAGAGAGGCAACTGCAAATCTGCGTTGAGAAAGATCTAATAGTTACGAATACACATTTTAAACTTCACCACCGACGATTGTACACATGGACATCTCCTGGGGATAACGAAGAAAACGTAACCTGCAAGTAGATAGACTTCGTACTAATACGCAAACAATTTAAGAACACGGGAACAGACGTAGCTTCCCAGCATAATCCAGTAATGATGAAGTTAGGCGTAAGACTTAAAGCCAGAAAACCAATAAGACCTAGAAGCAAACTCGTAGACATAGATATGCTACGAGACCCAGAAATATTACAGAAAGTAACAAATAGCATAAACGAGGGTTTTAGTAGTCTCAAGGCCAGTGCAAGGACTAACACTACCACAGAATAGGTGAACACCGTATGGAACAATGTCAAAGATGTCTTTCATAGAACCCGAAACGAAGTCGGTAGTCGGTAAAAAGCCATAAAAAAATACGACAAGCTAAAAACATAAGCAGATGAAACAATGAAGCGAAATCGAAGATCTACAGAAAAGTCACGACAGCTTCAATGCCGACAAAAAGATCCGAGAAATGGTAGGAACTAACAACAACCGGGGAACGACCATACTGAAATATTCAAATGGCAATATAATCCTAGATATGAAGGACAAATTAAAACGCTGGAAAGACTATGTCATGGGACTGTTTAACGACACCACACCCGAGGGATACAATCTAAACCACCTCGAAAAGAATGGCTCGACATAAACATCACAAAAAGAGGCAGGGTGACAGGTCCAGACGGCATTTTCAGCGAAATGCTTAAGCTGGTTAATGACGATAACATGAACATACTCACAAATCTCATGAACACAATGTACAAAGCTGGGATCATACCAACAGAATGGCTAACATTTATGTTCGTCACAATACCAAAGAAACCGCATGCAACGGATTGAAATGACTAGCTAGCAGATGATAAGTTTAATGAACACACACTGAAAGTATTTCTTAGGATTATTCACACCAGAATCTATAGGAAATGCCAGGCAGAATTAACATACACGCTATTTGAATTTCGTAGCGAATTTGGAACGAGGGAAGCGCTCTTTCCATTTGGGGTACTGGTTCAGCACTGCCACGATGTTAATGAAGCGCTTACGCATGTTATATTGACTACACTAAAGCTTTCGACAATGTAAAACACGAAAAACTGATGAATATCCTAACAAGTATGAACATCGACTATAGGGACATTAGAATTGTGTTAAACCTTTACGGGGTCAGAAAGCTAAAATTAGAATCGGAGTAAGAAAGGGAGTAAGACAGGGATGTGTCATCTCCCAGATGCTATTTAACCTATATTCCGAAGCTATACTCAAGGAAACACTTTCATAGGACCCCGCAGGAATCGTCGTACACGACAAAACAATAAATAACATCCGTTATGCGGACGATGTGGTCGTGCTGTCAGACAACATGACAGACCTCATGCGAATGATGAACAGGGTAGTGCGGAAAAGTGAAATATATGGCCTCAAAATGAACCTAACAAAACAAAGACCATGTCAATCTCAAAAACCAGACAACAAATCCAAATGCAAATAAATGGGGAACACACAGAACAAGTCTCTAAGTATCCAAACTTCGGAACTTGAATGAATGACACATGGACGTACCGCCAAGAAGTCCAAGCTCGCATAGAACAAGCGAGAGCAACATTTGTCAAAATGAGAAAAATGCTGACTTCTCCAGATCTAAGCCTAGGGTTGAGGCTAAGAATGGTCCGATGCTTCGTTCTGCCTGCACTGCCTTATGGGATGGAAAGCTGGACTTTAAACCAGGAAACAACCACGAGGATAGAGGACTTCGAAATGTGGGTCTATCGCCGCATGTTGCGCATACCATGAACCGTGAAAGTCACAAATGAGGAAGTGCTACGGAGAATGAGTAAAGAAACCGAAGTTCTCTTTGCTATAAAGAAAAGAAAGTTGCAGTATCTAGGCATCTTTAGAAATCAAAAATACGGGTTACTACTACCTATGCAGACCTATTTCGTTCAGCTATCTCGAACGTAGAAATTGCCACAATGGTCAGCAACCTCCGACGGAGAAGCTGAATTAAGAAAAAGAATGAAATCTTGATTAAATAACTGATAAAATTATATTACGATTCGGACAAGCTAAAGATTGTTTTTAGCTATATACTGTGCTAATGGTATACAACTTACGATCTTTATATGTATCAAGCATAAACACTAATGTGGAAATTTGAAATATCATGATAAAATTATCTTCACTAGTTCGGTATGGAGAATAGTAATGTCCAGTATTTATTAAAATATAATTTATTCTTTCGTGTTCAATTCTTCGCATAGAACCTATTTAGTAAAAATTAAATTAATATGAATTAATAAGGTATCGGTGCGTAATTTAAAAATAAGTTTGTGATGGCAGGAATGACAAAACCTGTAAGTAAAATAAATTTATAAATAATTAGGGAATTTACGAAGCTTGAACGCCATGTTTATTAATCTATTTGTACGTCGTAATTGAATACAAATATTATTTAATTTTATTTTTCTAATGAGGCGTTATTTATTCTGAATGTAAAAATAATAACTGTTTCTTTGAATGTAGCATTAACTAAATTATTATTAATACAGTTAGTTGAATTTATACTAAAACGATGGGTACATGTTAGTGCTGTACGGCAATGTTTGTAGTTTAATTTTAATTTTGGCTGACTGGGTCAAATAAACTTCAATACAGGGCTGATAGTGTTAACAATTACTAAGGCTTGAGTTTTATTCTAAACATTGTAGGAAAATTGGGGATTATTATGTCATTTCGTATTAGGTAAAATAAAATGTGTATAATAATGAATAATACTCTCTAGTTGTTATACGAGAAGATACCGTAGTATACCCCATTAAAGGGATTAGCTGCGTATTACATTAAAAGGATTCTTTCCTGCCAGTCACGTTGGAAGCAAAATCATCCCCCAAAATAGAGCGAGACAATATGATATTTGCTGCACTATCAATTGCTTCCGGTATTGCTTTTTGTACAATGCCCGACTTTACCCATTTGGATTGGATTTATTTACCAACGCTATTGACACGGTCATCATAAACTTGGTGATCTTTGCCAACATGGGAACTAATTTTTCCCTTCACTGGCCAGTATATTTTGGCCTTAAAATAAAACGCACACCAATTCGTTGTAACAACAATAAAACATCTCTTGTCTCTAGACTTTTATGGGCGAGCTGAAAATTATAGACGTTCCTTTTATTCGTAACAGCAGAAATAAGCCCAAAAAACCTCGCAGCTGACTTAAAATCTTCGGTGAATCCCAAAGACCAGAAGTGATTGAACAAGGCTGGTGTGAGAATGTACCCTTTTGAATGACATTAAACCAAGGAACTTTATCAATAGAGGGGCAAACGTTATATAAATAACGCCTTTTGGTGGATGGATCCTTCCAAGATGTCTGCCATTTCTGGTACAAAATTTCCTTAACATTACTCACAAGGGCAGGAGGATGAACAAAATTGCAAGTCGTTTAAATGCAATTCATATTCTCATACAAGACTTTTAAATAAATATATTCCTGCCCTAATAAAGTTAATTGGGCATACAATTATCGATTCTTTGCTCTCTCATCCTCCACAGCATATTGTATATTTCATAACTTGCTAGCTTTTCTTATAGCTGATTGAATTCTTTTCAAGATACTAACTATATTAGTTAGAAAAGTTGTTCCAGAGTTGGAGGCAAGTTAATGAAATAAATTAAGCAAGGAAGTGTTCCAAAAACTCCACTTTATTTGATATCGTAAGATGTTGAAAACGAAATCAATTGGTAGTTATTGACTGTCTCGTTGACATGTTTTGGGAGTAACAATCCTCCATTCATCAAAACTATTCAAGGTCAAGAAGCTATTTGTGAGTATAAATGATGAATTACCTGAATTTCAATGTACTCTTTATATAATGTCATGGCTTATGGTAATCTCAGAGGACCCGAAAAAATAATATGCCTGCTTCGATTTTAATCCGATTCTAAGGGTCGAACAAGCGTTGAATGTTAATTTTCTAATTTTCTGTCGACAAAAACATAGTAGACCATATTGGAAATAAGGAAAGCATTAAAATTACAACTTTTTTAATTTTCAAAGTCGCTGCTTTGATCAGTCCTCTTATATGGATAATGTCTAGACTACAAAACCTCTTGAATATTACACCACACCCCAATGTGATTTTACTGATAGTATAGACAATACCTGACATCTACTTAAAGAAAAAAAATGAAAAAAGATTAATTGAAAAAAGTATAATAAAAAAAGAAAAAAGAATGATAGATTCTTTAAAAATCTATCAACATGTGCGGTATTATTACGGAGTGCAATCAAGGAATTGCCTTACAAGGTTTTAAGACATTCTTAGTTGCGGAAAATCTTATACCTAGAGTGAAAATATGTGATAATTGCGGAGGTAATAT
>WYDF02056691.1:0-25244 GCA_009867245.2 Adranes taylori
CTAAGTATAAAGCTGAATTGACATTAAAAGATAGTGATCTTAGTGATCATTAAACAATTAATATCACCCTAAAGGTAATTGAAAAACCTAAATTGGAAATGAAAACAAAGATAATCAAGAAAGTCACTACAACAGAATGATAGAGAATATATGAAACGAAATAAATAAGTCAGTATCGATTGCATTGGATAAGCTAATGAAGATAATTATGAACGAAAAGAAGAAGGCAACAACCGTGAAAAATATAAGAACACGTCAAACTACATGGATGATTGAACATATTATTAACAGAATGGAGATAAAAAAAAGCATATGACGAATCAAGCAGGAAATGATACCAGAGAGTTCTGGGAAAGAATCAATAATGAACTTAAAGGGACCAAACCGGCAAACACCCGTTGATGGTATTAAAATTGGAAATGAAATCGTGAAACACAATATGAAACTTGCAAACATCATGAACGACTACTTTACATCTATAGGAACAAAATTAGCGGAACGGAATAAAAATCACATTGAAGCTACATCAAATGCGGTGAACAAAAAAACAATATTTCTTATCACCCTGTACCGAAGGCGAAGTAGAAAATGAAATAAACAGTCTGCACACAACCGTGACAATGGGACCGGATGGTATTACAGGAGCGGATATAAAAAGGATAAAAAACGAGATATTGATACCGCTATGCAAAATAATATACAACGGAAGGAAAATTTCCTGACTGCCTCAAATGGTCCATAATAACTCCGATTTACAAAGGTGGAGAAGTCAGCGATGTAGGAAACTACAGACCCATTCAGTAACATCTGTATTTTCAAAAATTCTATAACGTATCATAAAGAATAGAATAGACAACTTTCTCCAGACATGCAAACTGTATGATGAGCACCAGTATGGCTTTCAAAGTAGATCTAACACAAAAGGTGCCTTACATGAGGTAATAGACTTCACCAATGAAAATCTAGATGATATGAAATACGTAACAGCAATATCGATAGATCTGCAGAAAACCTTCGATAGAGTGGACCACCAGATATTGTTAAAATTCCGTGAGGATAATGGAATAAGAGGAACCCCAAACAAACTACTTGAATCATTCCTCAGTGACAGGATGACGGTAACTAAAGTAAATGGATCAATAAGTAATTACGAGAAAATAAATGTAGGTGTACCTCAAGGATCGGTGTTGGGGCCACTGCTATACATCATATATGTTATGAAGATAAAGATGTTAAATCTAAAATCTAAGTACGTGGTATTTGCTGACGACACCATACTACTAAACGCAGGAAGAGAGAGAGAGAGAGAGTAAAGCCCTAGAGAAAGAGATGAATGACGACATGTTAATCTACCAACGACATGTTAATCTACATCTTAATCTGTATCTAATATTTAAGAATAATAACAAAAGCCAAATCAAATTGAACATAGAAGTAAATAAGAAACTATTAAAAGAAGTAGCAGTTATGAGATACCTGGGATTGAAGATTGACAACAAACTCACATGGGAGGAGCATTACAAAAAACTAACAAAAAAAACTGTCAGCAATTCTGCAACAATGTCAGCAAAAACTGTCAGACGCAACTGCAACATAGGCAACATACGCATCACAAACGTAACAACTCTGAAAATGATAAAAGAACACATCTTATCCCACATCTACATACAATACGGAAGTACTATATGGGGAATGTTATCGAATACGATAATAAAAAAATTGAACGCCTATTAAACAAAGCTCTAAAACAATTATATAAGATACATTGGCTAACACCAGCCGTAGATGTACTCGCTTACACCGAAACCTTACAAATACAAGATCTGATAAACATGGAATCCTGTATAATAACGCATGAAATCAGTCTTAAAACGACTAGATCCAACATCCAAATAACTACAAATAGGGAATATCACAACTACGATACCAGGACTAAAAACGACATACACCTCAAACAAGTACTGACAAACAAAGGAAAAATCTCGAACATTCAATAAAATTTAGAACATGGAAGATATACAATGACATTCCTGAAAAATTCAAAATAATGGACATGAAACAATTCAAAACAGAAATAAAGAAAAATGTATGTACACATCAAAGAGACTGAAATTAGTTAGTAGTTCCTAGTAGTTTTTAGTGCAATGTAGCAACATTAGTAGTAAATAAGTTCATAACTACAGATATAATAGTATATTATCGATCACATACCTAATACCAAGTCAGACTGCGTGGTCTGTGATACTAGAAATTAAGATCTAAATACGTGAAAATTATAATTGTAAAATAGTAATGATTTATAATAATAAAAAATAAATAAATAAAAACCTATGACCAGATCGCCCCCCTTGAAGCGAACTAATCCATGTTAGAATTTCTTTACTGTTCTTTTAAAATCAAGACATTTAACTTGTGGGGACAGATGATTGTAGAATTAAATGACCCAGAACTTTCCCTCTAGAGAAACAAAAATCAAAAATGAGGTGTTTGATTGACGAATGCCCGAAGACAAGACACCATTACAGAGATGACTATGACATAAATTGTTTTTAGCGTTGCTTCAGACATGGTTACGTAGAAGAAAGATAAAACACATAAGTCGCTTAGCTAAGTAATGACCTTATTCAGACCATTAGTAGGGAATCGTCTAGATTACTCCTAGGAATTTAGTGCTGTTACTAGTTGGAATTTCCGGAAAATCCTTTTTTAGAGTAACAATAACAGTCGTACATTTAGTACTATTTAATGTTGGTTTTTTTTTGTGACAAACCAATTCTTTACATCGGGCATGGCTTTTATTACATGCCTCGGACACCGGATCTAATTTTGCGAGAATCGTTGTGTCGTCAGAAAATAGAATGAATTCTGCACTAACAACAGATCTGGGGAGATCATATGGGCCGTAATATGGAGCCCTGGGATATTCCATGCTCTGTATAGCGCTCCTGTGATACTTTCGCACCAAATTTCACACACTGTTCACGGTCCAATAAGTAGGATTTTATCAAACTGACGCTTTTACTTAATTAGTTTATTTATCAGTACCTCATATGAGACACAATCGAATGTTTTGGTTCGATGTAAAAACATTCCCACACGAGCTCATTTCTTATGAAAATGTTCCAGTACATTTTCCACTAGTTTGAAAATGAGAGTTTTGAAACTAGTGGTTATTCTCGAAATGAGAGTTTAATTACTGTTTCAAGATTTTTTCGAATATTTTTGAAAATGTTGGCAATTATTACAGAATCTGATGTTATTAAACCAGGATCGTAATGATTCTTTTGAATACCATACTGTTTTTATTTTATTCTGTTTATTTGTAACATAAAATTTTCATACATGAGGTCTCAGGGATGTGGTCATGAAAGTGAAAAATCTCTATTATTATAATAAGTACATAAAGATGTAGGTAAACACAGATATATGTATACGGAATAACGTAATAGAATACTAAGGTTCTTTGTTCTTAGTATTTATAACTTCATCGATATGACTCGATCCGCGATTTTAATTGACTGACAATATGTAGATTCTATTTTGTAATTCAAAATTCTTTAGGATCATTCCATTAATTACTAAAAATATTCTCTTCCAACTCTCCCAGACGTCGGTAAAATGAAATGTTTGAAAGATGGATGGTTAGCGAAGATCTTGTAGGTTGTTCCAGCCAGTTAGTGAGTACGAAGATATGAAATGCGTAGTTGATGCGTAGGTGTGTGATTCATTGTTAAAGATATGATGTAATTTCTGACAAAAAAAATGGAATTGGTGTATGCGTAAGTTTTACTCGCTCTCGCCGAAGTAGTAACGGAAAAGTCGTCGGTGGTGATCTTCTTCATGATCTAAATCCTCTGCCTGGCGTCACAATGCCACGTCACCTGGACCTGTGAATGGAATTGGCGAATCGGCTTGTCATGTGGATTCTTCTTGTTGCTTCGACGATGTGCGGGGGGGGGGGGACAAGGTGCATCAATCGCTATGCGTCGTGTACGCGGGCAGCGCTGCTTAATGGGACTCTCTGGTGTCCTATCCCTGTCATCGTCGTTGGTTTGGTGAGCTTGGCTTCTCTCTTCCTCTGACGTTAACCTCCTCGTTTTCGCATTGCAGACGTAGATTAAAAAGAAGAGTATATAAAATATTTATGAGTGAATGAAATGTAATGCGAAGATGCTGACAAGAAGAGAACGAAAGCTTCAGCAGAAAATAATAGTGTAATGTTTTGAGCTGATGTCTTTAAAATTTCTTACTGACTTAGATTAATTTAATTTAAATTTAAATAAATTATATAAGCGAATTGCTGCTGCGAATTGCGCGATTCGTTCACGGTGCTAGAAAATAGGTTCGTTCACTTAATGGTGAATTATGCTAGTTGAAACGTGCGAATTTGCTCACTCGAAGACAACTGGTACAAGACCCAAAATGTGCCTGGTGATTGAGTGATTGATTAAGTGAAAATGTGATTGAAGTCTTTTATACGAAATTAGCTGGTAAGAAAACTTCTGGTGTGTTATCAGTGGACAGTGACACTACGTAATTCGAAAATCCGATGGGCGTGTAACTTGAAAGAAACTTCTGCTAGCAAATTTTAAGAAGTTTGGAGCTATGGCCAACGGGAAAACGTCCTTGCTCCGCAGGTAATTTTAAAAACTAAAATTGCATTTTTTTGTTGGTGGAAATATACGAAAACATAAGTTCCTCCTCCTGCCATCAGCATAAAGTGCAAGCAAAAAATTTTTACGGAGCTACCCCCTTCAAATTGACGAGTTATACGGAAGGACTTCCGCAAAGGTCTATCTGTGCACACTTGTTATAGATTTCTCGTACCAGTCTGTATCAACTTAACTAAATAATGCTTCTTTTGTATGAATGTAAGTGTGCGCTTCGCAAATATTCTTGCTTTCGTACAAATCCGCAATGTCGCGACTCTTTCCCGCGAATATAATGTTGCGCTCGAGTTGTCATTCCTTTCCACTGCATTGGGGTTAAACATATAATTTTTTCTCTAGTCATTAAACTTTTATTTATATTCTGCCCGAATTGAATCAAATTTGGTTAATTGTTGGTCAATTAACCAAATTTGGATACCAAAATGGATATTGGTCTATTGTTGGTCAAATCATCATGAGGTCCCTTTGTATGAATCGGAATGACTACTAATTTTTAAAGATTATTTTAAAATATTCCTTCTCGTATGCACTGATTTATTAGAGAGGTTTAATTACTTGATTAATTACACACTTCACCATATGTATGTTCAGTCCGTAAATATCACAAGATTTCATTAAGCATAAATTTAAAACATTCATATAATTAAAAAAAACCTTGTTACATAATAGTTTCGTACCTTGTTGTCCCGGAATAACGAATATGGTGCTAATTACTAAATCCTTATTGCCAATAGCTACAGCTGTAGCATCCAAACTGGGTTCGTAGCCCGCAAGGAAACCCGAACGCCATACAACAGCAGGTATCGGTACTAATCGACGTTGTCGCACTGAAGGCAACACGACAAAATATAATTCACCATCTCGGCCTTCGGTTGATGCAATCGAACAATCAGTCTGCAATAATTTTGATTATTGAAGTACGCCTTAGTTTTGGGAGTCCACATTTTAATTTAATGAAAATCAAGTGTTGCAAAACTCCATTTCCGGTGCCCCCAGCTACGATATACGTTTGACATGTTTCAGGGGAGATAATCACCTCTTCTTCAGGAACTTGTGCGCATGTTTTATGCTAAAGTATAGATCAACATTTTAAATCACTAAGTAAGGTTTGGAAAAAATCTCTTAATTGCTTGCAAAATTATAACTTTAAGATGATTTAAAATTTAAACCGTAAGATTAATAAAAACTTTTCATCGTACATTTAGATGCCTGCAAATAAAAATGTTGATCTATACATTAGCATAAAAATGGCCACATATTTTTGAAGAAGGGGTATTACCCTCCCCGAAACATGTCAAACGTACATTTGATTTTCATTAAATTGCAATAATTTTGATTAATAAAGTATAATAAAACAAAAGAAATAATATGGACTTACATGGAAAATACTAACGCTGATTCCTGCTAACGGTGGTTTTACTCCAGATGGTTGATCCTTAATAAACTCTCCAATTTTTCCGAAAGTCCGTCTTTTGACCAACATATTTGTTCGTCGTTTGATCAAATTTCCTACATCCTTGAAGCTCACTTCCTCCACATGTCCATCATAAAATTGTCGTGCTCTTTCTTTATAGAAACCGATAATATGCCCTTTACTTCTATCACTATATAATTCTCTAAGTATTACTGAAGTAGCTACACCCGCTTTTTTACTGATCTCAATGGATTCACTAACATTTTTAAATATAAGATGTGGATTGAACGTGACAACATCATCCAATTTTAAAATTTCATTCATTTCACCGGAAGTAGCACCTCGTGCACCTAAAAATACCATTGCAAGTAGTGATGTAGCTGCGAATGGTGATATTATAACACTTCTCGCTGCACTAATTCCTGTAGTAACTGAACTCCAAAATCCAAAAGCTAATTCATTGCATAGATCAATAAAATGATTGATGTCGTTATCCAAACGAGCGACACTATCTTCTAATCCAAAACCTTGTTGAGGATGCGGAACTAGATCATAGGGTTTTGTTGCTACTGGAACATTGATTTGAGGTACTTTAGCAGGTGTTACTGTCATGGTATGATTAGTTGAAGGACTAATTGTTGGTACTAGACTCCACCTTGAATCGTCTTGATGTTCAGATGGTTTTAATCCATCATCGGTTTGTATTTCATCATGGACTTTAGATTCAGTTGTTGCTTCAGAATATGTTGTTGTTACTTGTGTAGATATATTTTGATTTTCTTCTTTAGTAGTTGATGACTCGGTTGATGTATAATCAGTAAACGTTGTTAAATCTGGTGATGTTTTAGTAACTTCTTCATTATTAGTTGTAAAATCATTATTTAAATCATTTAATTCTTTTTCTAAATAAGTTGATGCTTCTGTATTTAATAATTCATTAGTGTTTTCAGTTGTAGATGGAGTTATATCTACATTTATCGTGCTTGAATCTTCTTTAACTTCGGTAGTTGAACTATAATTACTCTCTTCTCCATTTGGGGTTGTTGAATCTATATCACTAGCAGCACCAGTATGATCGCTTAAGATTTCAGACGTTTTATGCCTAAATGCTAATTGTGTGTCACGTATTTTATTTCTATTTTCTTGTGATATTCCCGGAAAATTTTCTATAGTTGTATAACTTTGTTCATTATTTCCAGCAATTTGTGATAGTAAACTATCAACTGCTGCATTTAATAATTCATTATTATAGTGATCATCATTCGCAATATATGGTTCCTGTCCTTCACTATCATATGATGATGTATGTGTAGAAGTGATTAGAGCTTCCGTGCTTTCCGCAACACTATCCGTTGGTTTTTTGTTTATCGATGAAAAAAATTCTTCTATTTTCTTTCTATCTTCTGTAGTATTAACTACAACAGCGATATCTCCAGCAGCTTGCTGCAAAAGTGTTTCAATACTATTGATGACAACATTATCAGATGCTAAATTAGCTTCGGGTTCTTGAGTGGTTGTTGGTATTGATGTGGTACTACCTATATCTCTGCTATCAGTTGTTGTAACGAATTTATCAATTGTCGTTTGATCAATAAAATCAGTTGTTGTTGTGAACACTTCTTTATTCATTCCTAACTTACTTAATTCAGCATTAATTTCATAAATATTAGTGGATGTTAGTAGTAATTGATCTAGAATTTCAGGTACTGCTTTATCAATGTCATTTAGCAGCACATTTTGTTCAGTCGATATTTCTAGTGTGCTTGTACTATCAGCTACAGTTGTAGCTGTTTGTGTTTCTAAAGTTGGTACAACTGTTTTTACATCATCTTTTCCCATTGTCGTCGTTTCTTTGGGTAATGAATTTAAGAACTTATTGAGCTGTTCTCTCGTTGTTATAGGTATTCTAGAATTGGTTTTATGATCATAAATATATAACGTACTTGATAGGCCAAATGGAGATGTGGGTTTATTAATTTCAGATGTCAAACTAGATAATTTAATCGCCGGCGTAGTAGCTTGTTGCAGAGATGATTTTAGCTCTATTGATTGTGATGTTGGAGATAAACTTTCGGTAGTATGTGTATAATCGTTTGAAGGAAATGATCCACCCGTAAATAAATTTACGAATTGAGTTAAGGGTGACAACGTTTGGATTTTAGTGTATTTTGTGTTATAAGGAAAACTAGCTGGTGCCGTTGTTGATGTTTTTACGGTTAAACTTAATGGTGGTAGGTAACTCGCTATAGGTTTTGAGGAACTCCCTTCTAAATGTAAGCTCTCTGTGGTTTGAATTAAATCTGGTTTACCAGCAGTTAAAGCACTTAAATAAGCAGGTAAACTATAAATTTTATTTGTTGTAGTTGGCGCTGCACTCAGTCTATCGGCAAATGTTTTTATAGTAGATGCGTCTTTAGTCGAACTATAAGCTGCAGTACTGGTTGTAAAATGTTGCGTAAACGATGGCTGTTTCGTTGTAACTTTGGTTAATGGCTGCCTGGTAGGAACTGAATACAAGTTTGTGGTGCGAGTTACTACAGTTTTTGCCGGCTGATTTGCGTTTCCGCTAATTTCAAGCGCTGGCCGGTTGGTAGTTGAACTGTTAGGTTGTGACGGTCTTTTCCCTTGCGACGATATTGTTGATGTAAATCTATAAGGCGGTCTATAAGTTGATGGATAGTAAACAGGTGGTTTTTGTGTTGATTTAAGTGATACGTTTGCTTTAACCGTTTCATCAATGGAAGGTTTCATTACTGTTGATGTTTTTTTAGTTACAGTAGTTAATGGTTTCTTGGTTACTGGTTTAGTTGATGCTTGTATTGGTACTTGACTAAATTTAATTGTGTTATTATAAGGTGTTCTTGTTATTATAGCTACAGTAATAACTGGTGAATCAGTCACTTCAATTACTGATGTCTTAGTGTACGAACTACTACTCGTTGTACTGCTTTGCGGTGTAGTGTCATTATTCGGTTTAGGTACTACAAATGTAGTAGGTTTTTGTACGGTCGTAGATACGTTTTCAATTAATTCCGTGTCTGGTGTTATTGCAATACCAGGTTTATCAAGTTTTATAGGTTCCCCTGAATTGCCAAATATTGCTGGCAAAATCATACTCCATGTTCCAGATACATCAGGAGTATCCAACTCCGACTGTGATGCGTTTTTCTTGAACGATTCCATTTCTTCTTTTAAAACATTTTGAACATTATTTACCACATCATTAACTTTTTTTTCCGGTATGTAAAAATTATGTGTATTAAAGTTGACGTAGGATTCTCCATCGCTGTTTGCTATGATGCTTTGTATTTCCTGTAACGTCATAAGTTTCTTTACAAGTTCACCATTGTCGTTAAATGTATAAAATTCATAACGATCGGGTGTTAGTAGATTTATGGGACTCGCAACTTGTGAACCAACTTTCGACTTATCTACTGGTTTACCAATGGCATCGGAAAAATGCTTTTCGGCTCCTGAATCGAGGATGACGGATACAGATGTTACAACACTGAAATAAATATAATTTTCAGATTAAATATGGAAATATATTTTTAACAATATAGATCGTTTTAAAATAATTACATAGGACTATAGTGATTTGATTGAATTTTGCAAACATTTTTATGTTAATATTTCATATATGCGGCCAATATGAGTATACAAAAATTCACAATTCTTCTGTCTATTATAACGCCAAAAGTCTATTGGTGAATCAGTCACTTCAATAAATTTCATAAAATAATATAAGATTCTATCATTAGAAATTCATTTAGTTCTACAAATTAATCTCAGAATAAAAATATCTATCAGAAAAATAGAACCGTTAAATGAAACAGAACCCATGTGTTACTTTGTACGCAAGGAGGAAATTTGGCGCGAAACAGGAAAAGAAAATAGTCTTTTTACGCGAATGAGCTTTTTTCGTTCATGTGTTAGAGACAGAGAGAGAGAGATAATGAAAAAATAATTTAAGTGATAGGCTATCTAATAAGCAGAAGTGAGATGGAACAAACTTCTGTGAAACGTAGTTCGAAAAGGGGTCGCCGTGAAAATATAAAAGCGTAGAGGATGCAAACAGAATGTTGTTAGATTTTGATCAGTTCAGTCTTAAAATTTATTTCTAATTACGCGTATGTTACTTAATTATTTTCGTTCTTTATTGTGAGAATTATGGCAGATGTTCAGATGTGAGCAGTAGTTTTATTTATTATAAACAAGCGAGTGATAAATTCAAACACGTTAAGTCCTTTGATTATATTCTGAGTAAATAATTTATTTCAATGTACCTAATTTTCATTTAATAACAATCTAATGATTAATTAACGTTTATTTAAATGTTGCTTACTAGTTTTTATTATCTTTCATATACCATATACGTATCTAATATGTATAGGCATGTGAAAGATATAGGAACGTATAATGTTAATATTTAGAGAATTTTTAGAATTTAGAGAATTTTTATATTTCACCTTATTACGTCTCTTGTATTGAAATCAGTTAATACGCAATTCAAAGAGGGGGTCATAAGGAACAATTTTTAATTTAAAAAGTTTTTTCTCAAAAAGTTTTTTTTGCTTACAAAATTAAAAGAAGGCTCGACGTATGTATGTACATATGTACGTATGTACGGACGAATGTATGTTCAAGAATTTCTCCTTTCCTATGGGACCAATCTGGATGAAATTTGGTAGACAGGTGTAGACTATGAGCCCGTAGACGGGCTTTTTAATTTTTTTTATAAATCGAATATGGCGGAAATACGCCCATTTTTAACACCAAATTCTCCCAAAAATTTAGTGTTCAAACTAGGAGGCTGAAATTTTGCATACATATAGTACTTCGAACTTTGCATCGAAAAAAAGTCCCACGTTGCCAAGTCTTACAAAACGCGCATTCAAAGTTTTTCTAACTTTTCGATATATCTCACGAACTATAAAAGATAGGCCATTTGAATAAACTTTATTGTATATGCTGCTAAGAGGCCCTTCGATATTTTTTATAAAATTAAAATTTAACATATATACAGGCTGTTCATTTTCTGTGGCCATTTTCTTAGAAACTAGACGAAGAATTTTGATTAAATTTTTTGTGTCGAAAGCTACTTTAATACTAAAAGGATGTGTAAAATTTAAAAAATCGCACAAGCAATCTTGGGGGTAATGTGACCTTGAAGGAAAAGTGTACCACCCTAAATATCTCGGCTCCTATGAAAGTTCGAAAAATGAAAGTTGGGGAACTTATGCACGACTAAGGGACCTCAATTTTGCCTCGGTGAACAATTGAATATACTCAACAGATTTTAAGCATTAATTTTTTTTTTCAAAAACTTTTTTGTAACATCCTGTATATTTTTATACGTTTTGATAGCCCATGTGATTGTCTTTAGAATGATGCCACATATGATGGATCTAACATTTATAGTTCCGAAGATATGACCTTTAATAAATTAAAACTTTACCATATGTCGCCATGGCAACGGATATTAACATACATATATACCCGTAATACGATTGTTATCCTAGTGAAATTTCTAAGCAAAGTTTAGGAAAAAAGACATTTTATAAATGTTGTTAAATGTAATTTAATAACTGTTGTTATCAGTGGCGGGTCCAAATTATAAGTTTGGGAGGGGTTCAAATTGATCATTTTATCCGAAATTTAGATCTAAAACTAGGAGGCTAAAATTTGTTCGCATATAGAAATTTTCTCTAATTTAAACGAGTTAAAAAATACCCACAATTAAACATCGGAGAATGCTCTTTTAGTAATTAGCCTAAATGAGAGTCAAAAGCGGTCGTTGGCCAGCGAAAATCGGACAATGGAGCTCTCCGCGCCGTAGACAAAGACTGGGAAAAGTGAGTCAAGAGCGATCGAAGGCCGCGGCAAAGCGGACAGCGAAACTGTCCACGCCGTAACCAAATATGGGGACCGGAGGATTCATGGGTAGGCGATTTATAGGGTAGACTAATCTTCTTTAGTTTCTTGTTTAGTTTAAATAAGATTAGGGTAGACTAATCTTGTTTAGTTTACCCTAAACAACTATTGTGCTAATTCAATTTAATAGACGAGTTATAAGGTGAAAATCAAAATTAAAAGGTTCATCCTTTGTTTTATGCAAGATATAACAAAACGTAGAACTTTCAGTATATGAAAGATGGGGTGGCGATCAAGTCCACAAATTTTATTTACTTACAAGTTGAGTTTAAAGTGTACCACTGGAAAATAAATGTTAATGCAAATATAACTACTCTCTAAATAATTATTATTATTTAAATGTTGTTTGCTCGTTATTTTATTTATTTTCGACTGGGAGGAAAATTGGGAGGGTTGTATTCGTATTAACATTTATGTTTATCAAATAAATATTAATCAGTACTTGTTTTATTATTTGGCAATGATAAATGTGGAACGGCAGGAGATGAATGGATAAGGGTGGAAAGGTATACCTGAGTATTTAATATCAGGACTAAGCATGGGAGAAAAGAGAATGATACCGAGATTCAGATGTAGTAGAGAAAAGTCGTTGCAATGGATGAGAGAATGTAGCAGGTTTGAGTGGAATGAAGGGGAAAGGATGCTTCTGGATAATTGGAGGCTATGTTTGGGACAATAGGAGAGTGGAAGGGAACTAATGAACAGAATTTTGAATGAAATTGCGAGGACAAGGGATGGAACCTAGGGTGATCAGGAAGGGGGAAGGTTTGGATGATATGTATTGGGAGAGAAAAAGAGTAATCAGAATAATGATTGTTGTTATTGTCTTTTTTTTTTGGTGTTTTCGTTGTTGTTTGTTTTTTGGAGTTATTGCTTTATTGTTTTTTATATTGTTAGGAATTATTGTATTATTATTAAGAATTATTGTATTAATTTTATGCCAATAAAGGTTTCTATCTATCTATTATTTGGCAAAATTAGTAAACCCATTATAATTGTTGTTGCATGTAAAATAAATTATTTGGTTATTAATAGAGTATTTTAAAATCAATCCTGTTCGTATTTGAAGTGTGTTTATTAAATCATGGACCATACTTGCTTTATTAAAATTGAATTTTGGTTCCATATAGTTTCAATACAAATTCTATTAGTGTATGAATTTATCCAAACCCCAAAATAACCTTTTATTAGTTTGACTAAGCCCTAAATAAATCCATATTTTTTGTTATACCATCCCCGGTTGAGCTGAGTGTGTTTTGGCAAGAACTGAACATCTTGTTGAAGCCAAGACAACTCCAAGTTACAAATTGCAATGTGACAATATACCCATAACATGTACATGACACATATGCATTATGGATATGAAAGATATAATTAAACTTTTCTATTTCGACATTTTGACTAGGAACCACGTTTTAGAGAGAGCCAAAAACTCTCTATGCTCGTCTAAATGTGCGTATGTGAACGGCGATATCTTTCCGGCACTTTTTTTAAGAGGCGGAACGCGTTCCTGTACTTTGTGTAGCATTTCTGTTCAGTTATTATTACACTAGAGCTCTACATTTATCAAAACAAAATTTTTTACCTAAATCTGGTTCCAGATTTAAAAAATATATACAAATATATAGTGACAATTGAAGAATTTGGATCTTTTTATTAATTATATTGACAATCTTCCGTTCTGTTAAAAAATATATATAAATATATAGCAACAATGGAAAAATTTGGATTTTTAAATTTATTGCATTGACTATCTTTCGCTCGTTACTGTATATTGCATCTAAAGTTCCGTTCCGATACTTCATATTTTAGCAAATCACCACTGCCAACTTCTAGACCGATTTAAACCAAATTCCGTGATCAGATATACAAGATTTCTGCAGAGTGAATATATTATTTTCTACGATGGTAGAAATCCATTTTTAATTTTCTCACAAATTCGGAGTGTACACCCTAAGGAGGTGAAATTGTGAACACATATTGTATAAATATATAATAGTATAAATTATAACATGCATCTAAGGGAATTACTGTTGTTGTATAATTTTTAATTTAGGACACAAGTAGTTGTAAACAACGGATTCCAGACATCGGCCCAGCCTCTTAGACCTCATCTCAATTCGTTCTAATACGTTTTGACGACTTCACCTGCAATTTGTGGGGTCTATCATAAATAGTTTGTACGCTTGAGAGCTGTCATTTAAAATCCAAGATGGCGGCTAATAAGACATTTTCAGTCTAAGATTTGGCGGTAAATTTGAATATTCGCACACCGGGGGGAATTCCCGATTTGAATTTTGAATGGGCCTAGATCGAAGGCTTGTCTTTTCTACATCTGTGTATATTGTCGTGTTGATAAAAATTTAAACAAACATTTTGAAGTTATGATATTAGGTTATGTTATTAATATTATATTTTAAGGCTAGTGACATCAACTATTTAATTGTTAGAAATCCGATTTTATAAACTAAAGATCGATATTTATGTTTAAGGTGAAATTATTTAATTTTTAATAATACACATTTATAAATTACAGATCGGTATTTTTAGTTTAAAGCTCATCTATTTAATTATTAAAAATACTCATATGAACTAGATGATGGCAATGTAGGGATGAACTATTTAATTTTTGATATAGTATTTACTAGATGTCGGAATTTTCAGTGTAGGGCTCAACTATTTAATCTGTATCAATACACATTTATAAACAAGAGATCGACATTTTAGTTTAGGGTTCATCAAAATAATTTTGAGGAATACACATTTATAAATATTTGATG
This sequence comes from Adranes taylori, assembly GCA_009867245.2. Taxonomy (NCBI): domain Eukaryota; kingdom Metazoa; phylum Arthropoda; class Insecta; order Coleoptera; family Staphylinidae; genus Adranes; species Adranes taylori. Next base: position 14,799 of record WYDF02056691.1, read on the forward strand.
TTAAAGTCATGGTGAAGTTTTTGTAGATATTAAGAGTTGATAATAAATAAAAGTATTTTCTTCACAAAAGGGCTAATTTTTGGATCCGGTCTCAAATATTAGGTATTCATCATCAGGCCTTTAATCTTCAATTTAATTGTTTTGAAATAGTTTACATGTTAAAGAGAAATGTATGACAAAGTGATGCTGAACAATTTTGGGAGGAAAACTATTACCAAATATATGAGAATTGATGAGAGTATTTACACTAATCGCTTTTTAAATATCTGCATTATATATAAAAATGCAAACCCGTGGAAAATGATGGAAATCCGTAGGACAGTAAAGTCGTAGATATGATCGCTCTGTCCATAAGTAGTTTTAATTGTGTTGTGCTTTGAAATTAATTTCAGTTCGAAAGTGCAAAGTGTGTGGATTGTGAAGGAGATAAGTAGTTAAACAAGTGAGAACACATGAATAGAATATAAATAATCGAAAAAAGAAATTGAAATAGAATAAACAAAAAATTTGCTAAAATCAAGCAAGTCGGATAAAGACAAAAAAGAGGTACTTATTTATATTTGCTTTAGCAATTGTAAACAACAAACATTAAGGTTACCGCAAATGAAATAAACGGGAGACATTTACCGCAATTCAAATAACGAAATAATTTGAGAACAAAAAGAAAATTTAAACAAAGGTGGTTAGAAATCAGAAATAAAGGGTACTAGAGTACGAACACTTCCTAATATAGAACAATTTCTGTATGATTATCATCCTGCTACTATAATTATATACAGCTTGATAAGGATGCAAAAGAATGTTATAAGGTCCAATAGCTTAGGAAAAGTTTATTGGGGAGAAATAAGAGAACAGAGAAAATACATAAGCAAGACACCAAAGAGAAAAGATGGAATATAGCGATAATGAAACGTTGAGAAGCAGGAACAGTTGACGTTGTTAGAAAAGGAACTATTAAAAGAAATGAGATGGAGATATAAAGTTAGAAAATGAGTAGTGGAGAAAAGAAATGAAAGAAAAGGAGGAAAGGTTGTTACAGAATTATCTGATCTCACGTAAATTAATCATTTAATTAATTAACATATTTAATAATCCGCTAATATAAAATATATAATTTGACTAATCAAATTCACCAAACGAATATAATAATATACAATTTAACCAATCAGCTAATCAATATAATGACAATTAATTAAATTGAGAAAATAAACGGGAATTGGTAAATATAATTTTTTACACAAATTTAAATTATAAAGACGTAACTCGTTTAAAATAGAATATCCCGCCAAAATATCAGAGCTACCGACACAAGAAAAAGTTAATCCTATAAACGTGCCGAAAGATGGACATAATCACACACACCTATACAAATGCAGCCATCAAACATTTTTACCGAAACGAGTAGGCAGGCGGCATCGCTCGCTCAAAGGTTTGACTCCACACCGCCTGCCATAAAAATAAGCGGCTAGCTTTTACGTATGCATTTGTATTCTCGCAACGAATTGCTTTTTCTATCATTTGAATTTACGATTTAATCAATTACTTTTATCGGTTGAGATTTGTTTTAACTAGAATCGCAACGATCATTTCACACACCACATTTTCTAAATAATAATTAAGATTTTCACCCTTGGTGCTTTGAACAAATCTGATTGGATGATAAATGCACACATTTAACAGAAGGTATTTTCTATGCAGTATTTCTAGATTTTGATCGCATCAAGATAGTAGCTTGATGCATCAAAATACTAGCCACCGCTGGTAGCAACCCACCATCGTTTGGAAACTACCACCACTCACATTTTTCTTTGATAACCGTCAAAAAAAGCAATACAACTTTGATCCTTCATTTTCGTAACGAATTAGGAAGAAAGTTTTGATTGGTCGGAATTGCAACCTTCCTAAAAATTTTCTAGCAGAAAATTTTTAGGCAGAAAATCTTCTTTCTTGCTCCGCCTTTCTTTGCGGCAGACGCCGTCAAACGCGACTGGCTCCGGCAACATGCCAGAAGCAACTTTTTCTCAGAAAATTCACATAAAAGGAGCTCTTGAAGCTAGCTTTTCTCAGACGCATTTTGGGTCTGAAGCTAGTAACTATTGAGCGAGAAATCGCACATTTTAATTAGCTAAATTATCCATTAGATTACCAACTTATTCTTGTAGTTGTGAGAAATCGCCCTTTTGAATCTGCTGGCTAATCTAAGTAAGCGCCATCAACAAAAACGCTTGTTTTGATTCATTTAAATTTAAACTAAATTCAACCACATTCAGTAATAAAATTCTATGACATCAAGATCAGATATATACATAAACTATATTCACTAATTTTCTGCCGAATCTTCCGTTCTCTTGTCATTCACTTCTTATTTTCATTCACTCATATCGATAATTCATAACCTTCCCTTACCAATCTTCGTCAACAAGCAATGAAGACAACGTAGGAGGAAGAGGCCAAACAACCATCCACACAACGAGAGATAGCAGAGATCCACCACCAGAGTAACACGAGAAAATCATCATCCACGCCTATTCCGACACCACTTCGGTGACAGCGAATAGGTCTTACATCGCTACAACAAATACATTCATTTTCAACGTCATAAAGTATTATTGTCTTCAACAATTTATTTCACCATCTTCGTCACATTAATGGGCCAGATCCACCTACAGTGGATCTGCGCTAGAACTTAATCAATCAATCATTCAACTCCGTCAACGTCATGGAAAGATAGACGAAAAACCTCATTACAATCAGAAGAACATATTAATTATCAAAAATCAAATTATCTTTAATTAGATATTTTTATTTGCTATTTTGTTAATGGGATGGAATCATCGTAACAATTTCTGCATTGTATATATAAGCTGCCTATTGTCAGTTATTTAAAATCGCGCTACGAGTCATATATTTTTGCAGTTATAAATATTAGAACAATAAACAAAACTTATATCAACCTGTTATTGCGACCATCATTTTAGTGTTTAAATACTTTATTATACTAAGCCAAGCGAATTCTAACCCAATCAGGTTTAGTCTCATGTACGAGCATAGTGATGTTGCAAAGAAAACAGTATAGTAGTTATAATTGAAACAAATTACAATCCTGGTTTCATTAGAATAATTCTGTAACACGGTGGTTTAAAGAAAGGTTGGCATTAGAGAAAAGACTTAAGGTGTTAGAGAATGGAGAGCACGAAAAAGAGGGACCGGAAAAGAGGCTAAATATTCTAATAAATTGAGTAAGTGAAGGGGGAGATAATAAAAGAGGAGGTTTGGAGAAAAATAAAATAACTGGGTAGATAAAGGAAATGTATAGAATTGGAAAAGTGGTCGAGAGTGAAAGGAGGCACCCGATTGTTGTAAATCTGGGATTCTGGGAAGAAAAAAGGGAAATTATGCAGAGAAAATGTTTGTTGAAGGGAAGTAGGAGTTTCATAGATGACGAGTTGGCAAGAAAGATGAGGGTGGTGCAACAAAGAAAAAAGGAGGTTGCAAATGATATGAAAAACGGAAAAGACAGAGTTAGAGATGGATATAAGAGAGAATGGATAGTAGAAGAACAATGGTTATGGCACGATGACAGGGAAACGTTGATAAGAAGACACGGCATAAGGGAAGGAAGTAATAGAAACAGAGAAAGAAAAGAAGTTGATGGTTCGGAAAACTAGAGGAGAATTTCAGAGACAGTACTGAGGATAATGCTGAGCGTGGGAAGAGAGAAGGTGCAGCGAGATGGGAAGAAGGAAGCACAGCGCAAAAAAGAATTGATTAGAAGTGTTATAAGGGAAAAGGGAGGAACTTTAAATGCATAAGTTGGAATGTAGCTGGGCTAGGGGCGAAATTGTTGGATACCGGGTTTATAAAATATATTAAACAATTTAATGTGATAGGGTTGGTGGAGACATGGATAGAAGGGGAGAAGTAGGGGAAGGTGAGAGAGGAGCTCCCAAAGGGGTTTAGTTGGAGTGTGAAAGAAGGGAAAAGAAGGTATGTCAAGGGAAGAGCAAGCAAGTGGTAGTATAATTTATGGGGTAAGAGAAGATATAGAGTTGAGATTTAGGGTCGTTTTCTAATTGAAATATTTCCATGTTTTCGAGCATGTTTAGTTTGTTTCGTAGATGTAGAATTTTTATTGCGTCTTTATTAAATGAATGGTTGTTTTCTATAAGGTGCCTGTGGAAGTTAGAGTCTACTTCGTATAGTTCGTGTTGATGTTTCTTGCTTTTCTTTCCTGTTTGCTATGCTCGTTCGTGTTTGTTTATGCGTGTTCTGAATCTTCTTCCTATCTTTCCTACGTATTTGGAGGGTCAGGTGCTGCATTCTAGTAAATATACTCTACTTTTGTTCAATTTGTCTTCTTTTGGTCGGCTCAGAAAGACGTCAGTAACTTTTTTTCAGTATGTCTCTGACAGTTTCGCTTACTTTCCCTATGTACGTAAGTGGATACAAAATTTTGTCTTCGGCTATTTGTTTTTGTAGATTATGGAAGCAAGTAGCGCAAAAAGCAAGATCAAGAAAAATAGTTCCAAATCAAATAAATTTAAGTCCATAGTAAACAATTACAAAAAGAAATATTACAATATTCAATAACCGATTATTGCAACTATCGTCATCAATTCTCATATATTTAGTTATAGTTTTTATTCTTCTCAAATTATTCAGCATCACTTTGTCAAACATTTCTCTTTAACATGTAAACTACAGCAAAATAATTGATTTTCAGATTAAAGGCTTGATGATGAATTGCTAAGCTATTTGAAACTAGTTGCCAAATAATATTTTTTGTGACGAAAAGACTTATTTATTTTCATTTTTAGCTCAGCATTTTTAGTTTAGAGCATACTATTAATTTTTAGAAATATGTATTTATAAACTAGTGATCAAAATTTATAAACGAGTGTTTCTGTTTATGCTTTGTTATGCGCTAGGATTTTTTGGAAAACTATAATAAATGTATTACCAAGTAGGATGTCCAGAGTCCATCCTGATCATGTCTCTGGTACAATTGGTTAGAATATATGGTATAAATAAAATTTCTTCAATCAAAAATTTGTTACAATGATGTAAAACTCACCTGGAACCTAAAATCTTCCTAGAACTATTACCATCAAATTCGTCAGGTATGTCCTGTAGCTCTGCTAGACATCCTGCTATGAATATCAGGATAATAGGAGGCATTTTACACCAATATTGTCAAGAAACTGTAAATAAAAAGATAATATTTGTAAAAAAGGAATTGTATATGAATGTTTTAAACAAAATCAAAACACCCATATCTTTCATATATCTATGTGTACCAGTATATAGTGTAACATTTTTATCTTTCTTATACAATTACAATTTGCATTCAAATTCACCTTAGTACGTTAGTACCCCGGTACTATACAATTTCACCTTCGTTTGTTATATGTTTTCACATTACTTCAAATTGTGTTCATACGTAAATCAAAGAAGGGTTAATAAGTAACAATTTGCCACAAAAAGAAATTTTTCCAAACAAAAATCGTCGAATATATTGTGATAGGACAGTTCCCTCGGTAAGATTAAAAATATTTAGGGAGAGGGTACGGGTGTTGCAAAACCGGCAGCTCGGGTCATACCAGGTACCCCACTACTTCTCTTATTTACCGTTGTTGGCGCGCTACAGCCACGTGAATCTTCTTCAGCATTCATAAGAGGAGAAGCAATCAGTTCGATATCAGAATCTGAGCCTTGCTGTTCATTTAGTGACTGTTTATCCGAAATTACGGATTTCAAGTTTAAGGTTAGTGCAAATTTGAACGTTTAATATACGAGAACCATTCTGTGATTTATAAGGTTAGTATGATAGCATATTATACTTATTTTAAGAACGATTTTCACAATAAATGCTTCATTATTGTGTACGACTTTGTTTTTCTTAATCTATACATGTGGGGTGAAACCGGGAAGCTCAGATGGGACTGGATCGGGTAGTACCCTGCTATACCCCAGTATTATTTCCATTACTTACTGTATTAAAAAAATCTTCTGTTCTAGTTTCTAATAATTTGTATTTTCTATTTAAGGATGCCCCGTACATACAAAAGGATTACGAACCGTCAGGCTTGGAGTCAAGAAAGTATAAAGGGAACTATCGAAGATGTTTTGGCAGGTAGAATAGGCTATATGAAGGCCTCAAAATCGTTTAATGTACCTCAACGTACATTAGATCACAGGGTAAAAAAGGCAAAAAAGGAGCAATTATCAGCAAGCGATAACATTTACATTTACGATGAGACTGGTATCACGACTGTTCCTAATAAACATTCAATACTTTTAGCATTGCGATGAAAGAAACAAGTAGGTGCGCTCACATCAGCTGAAAGGGGTGTTTTACATCTGACGCTGCAAATTCGAGTTCAATTGACGATCTGATGAAAATGTTCGTTGACAATAAATTTAGACGAAAAGTGTAATGCGAGCGATTTTTATTTACTTGAATATGTTTTAATAAATGAGTTTTTAGTTTTTATATCCTGTTGGAATGATGGTTTTCTTTCATTTAATGTGATTCTAATAAGCGTTCCTTACGTTATTTTATTAATATTGTATGTATCATCTTCGGCGAGTTTTTAATAGCATTCTAATAATAGAATGATTAGATTACTAATAATAGTATTTAATATTTATATGTCATATTTTTTTAATGAAAATATGTTGCTATGTGAAATTATACACAGCATATATTTTTTTCACGAATATTGATACCGTCACCTTTGAACCACTTTTTCATGCTTTCGTTAATAAAAAATATAATAAATGGACTTTCAAAGTCCAAATTGAATTTTAACCAATTAACAAAGTATAAGGAAGTAACATGTACTTGTTTTAAAACAAATTTCTCCTTTTTTAAATCTTTTTACTATTTTTAAAATTTTGCAACAAAGTAACCCCTGCTCGGGGCTTCTTTGAACCACTCACTTATTTTTATAGAAATTGAATACACTTCACAAGTTGAACTATTGTAACCGCTTGCCAAAGAATCTGCTAATGAAATGATACTGCAACTTAGCAAAAAAATTTTTATTTACATATTTAAACATAAAAAACAACTTTGTAGATATGAAAAAAAAAACAAAACTTTATTTTTGTTCTTATGACTTTTGAATGCTAAACTTTACTCGTAATCTAACACGTAATCAGCCATCTCAGGAACATTGGAGTGTTCTCGTTTTATTAGCTTCGGTGGGTTGTCTACTGTAGGGCCTAAGTCTTCTTCATTAGGCCGCATTGTTACCAAACCCGGATAGTGTTTTCCTTCATACATTACAACGACAAAGTCACCTTCTTCTAACTTACGTTTTAGAGATTCTGGGTTCGGTACCGGTAGTGTTTCTTTGGTTAATCGCACTAACGTCTTCATCGAAATCTTCCGATTCACTTCCGGCTACAGAAAAGTGCGAGCCCTCGTCAGAAGCACTGTTATCATGAAGACTCTAGGAACTAGAGTTATCTGATTCACTTGTTGGTTTTTGCTTTCTATGTCGGCCCCTTTTTTTCGGCTTAAGAATAGAAGTTGATGCGTCTTTAAAGTCCATTTCATTTGCGCTTGACTCATCAAACAATTTCGTACAAACAATTTTTCCAGCTGGAACATCCAACTTCTTACATTTCATAGTAGGCATACTTTTTATCAATTCCTTCCTTGTTTCTGCAAGGTTTTGCATGAAACTCCTATCAATCTTTTCATAGAACTGCTTAAGTTATGTTCAGGCAAGCGCTTCAGTACTTTGGTTCTGTCAAAAGGTATGATATCTGTTTTTTCGAATCCAGATATCATGGTTTTCTTCTTATCTATATACAAACAACGAACAAGCTGTTTTAGTAGTTTAGGAAATTGATCCTTGGGCAAGCTTATCATTGACTTGTTTTTTTCCTTCCATAAAGTCAATATCTCACGCCATTCTCTTTTCATGGAGCCGTAGTAGGTCACATTCAACGGTTAAGTGAGGTGCGTAAAGTTGGTGGCAGGGACACAAACCTTACATTGTTTTCCTTGCAATCTTTTAAAACTTCTAAGTTGATATGGGAACTTAAGTTATCACCTATCATAACCTTGACTTCATGTAGCTTTTTCAACTGAGGAAGTAAGATGGTCATAAACCAATCTTCGAACGTTCCCATGTCGAACCAGCCAATTTTTGTCCTGGTGTATCTGCAACCCGCAGGGCCACCTTCGGTCCATGTCGGTTCACAGGTGCTAACAACTTGTAAACCACATAGGGTGATATCATCTCTCCAGAACCATTTCCACAATACATTAAGGAGGTACAAGATTTGCTTGATTCCATAATGCGTTCAATGTACTTCTGCCCCCTTTTACAAATGATCTTGCTTGCTCCGGGATCGTCTCGCAGGTTTCTTTCATTGTAATTCCATATGTTCTCTTTTGAAACATTACTGACAACAGCTTCTAAGTTGTCAAAATAATAATTTACTACTTTTCATCAATAGAAGCACTTACTCTTTTTATGTTACTTGCTGGACCGTTAACCTAGGGTGACATTTTCTAAATGATGCTTCCCAATTTCGACCCGGATAATTGTTTTTAAAGCTCGTTACTGTACACCTCAGTTTGTCAAGAAAGCAGTTTATTGAATATCTCAAATCGAGATCAGTTATGGGAAATCCAAATTCAGCCAACTTGTCAATATGAGCGTCAAAGGCCTGTTTGTCTACTTGAGTAAAGACTGTCTGATAGCCATGTTTTTTGCCAGTAAGTATTATTGTGCTTCTAGGTACATTATAATACTGACTTGCTTTTCGTTGTGTTCTTACTCCACTTTTTATGTCCTTCAACAAGCTTAGGGCTCGGCATACTTTCTCGAACCTGGCTTCCTCTTGTAGTTTCAAATAGATGATTGTAGATAGCTGGGGCTACTTTGATCCAAACTAGGCTTGGTACAAAGTAGCCCCGAAAAAGTGGTTCTTAGGTTATATTGACAAAAACTTTAAAATGATAAGACGAAGTAATGGTTTGTAAAGTGGGTGGTAGAGAATGTAGGAGTGATGTGTTTATTATGTGGGTGATGGGGAGGGGGAGGGGGAGAAGAATAGAAGTGGTGAAGAGATATAAGAATTTTGGGTTCATGTTGATGCAATGTGGATCGTGCGCTGAAAACTTGAGAATGGTAGTAAGAAAAGCACGGGGAGTGTATGAAAGATTGAGGATGGTGTGGGAGAGGTTTGGGGAATTGGTGAAAATGAGGGTGGTTATGAAAATAAGGATGGATAGGGATGGTTATGAAGTGTGGGCGGTGTGCGAAATAAATATTATAGAAATGGTGCAAGCTGTGTGTTTAAAGAGGATGTTAGGGGTGGACAGGACGATTCCGTATGATATAGTGATGCAGGAAACAGGGAAATATAAATGCAGGATATCTGGAATGAGAAAGATGGTAAGGTTCGAAAGAAAAGTGTGGATGGATGGAGAGTGGAGATTAGTAAAGGAAATATACGTAAAAACTATGTATGAGAAGCGAATGGGGGGGGGGGGGGGATAAATGGTTGGAAAGGAGAAGGAAACTTCATGAAAGAGTAGGCGGGTCCATGAAGAGGTGGGGAGAGAAAGCTGTGGAAGAAATAGGGATGGTGGATGAGGTAGTGGAGAGAATTAAGGGTGTGGAGAGACAAGAGAGGTTTGTATGTTTTAAAGTGACAATTTTAGAGTAAGGAAAAACAATTATCATACATTGGTATCACATATTTTGACACTTACCTTATTTTTATCACATAACTGGATTCATCCACAATGGAAAGTTTGGAGGTAAAGAATTCACTCATCAAATCAAAGATTTTCAAAAACTCCAGTCTTGCCAATGATAAAAATTTTAATTTTCTCAAAACTATTAAAATACCCTCAAATACGGTACAAACTAAGCCCAAAAATACCCATACGTCTTGTTTTGCTTGTTCAGTACAAAAATTAATAACTTATTTTTTCGTATCGGTTTAAAATAACCCCGCAAGGACCAAAGTAGCCTGACTTGACGGTACGCCATTGTACTTTGTCTTATCGCTATAACAAAATAAAAAAAAACGAGAACAAAACACAATAATTTTGAAAGGTTGTCTTTCATTCAGGCGAACCATTTCTAGTTGCGAAGTTTTTTACTTCATTTCCTAGAGATAATACATAAATGTCTACAGTACATACCACAACAATCAAGAAGAAAAATAAAACTTTGTAACATCTCAAGAAGTTAAAACAATTTACAACATGCTGGTCTATCAAGTTCCTCACATAATAATAATATGCGAACTTGTCGCTTAGAAAAATATTAAATGCATAGTTTTTATACCGGGGTATATCAAATATCTATTAAAAGCCAATTAATTAATAATACATTAGCTGCCCCGGCAGACGTTGTTCTGTCCTATTTTCTCTAAAACAACACAACATTGATTTTTTATGTTAATAGTTCC
>WYDF02056692.1:0-11898 GCA_009867245.2 Adranes taylori
GGGACATATTGCACGTTTCTCAGACGATAGATGGACGAAAAGAATCCTAGAGTGGAGACCACGAATGGATGCACAACATAGCAAAAGACCCCACCAACAAGATGGTCCGACGACATCAAAAGGATTGAAACAAATTGGATGAACGCAGCTCCAGAGCGTCGAAAATTGACAAGTTTACGGGAGCCCTATGTCCAGCAGTGGACGCAGTTGGCTGTGTGATGATGATGATGACAATTTAATTAAACAATTCAATACATTAAAATTAACTTAATATAATTTCTACGGCAAGGCAAGCCCAGAATTATTAAGAGCAATTAAATAAATCACGTTTCGCAACTACATAATAATGCGAATGATTCTAGTATAATAATGTTTATAACCTTTTATTAGCCTGCTGGGATCTGACAGACCCAAATATTTATATTAGATATTTCCGTGCCGCGCGCAATTTTCACAAAGCGCTTGAGCGCCGTGCATCTTACGCTATTGACTCGTTCGCTATCGATCACCAGTACACAGTTGGCAGTAGAGTTGGTAGCGTCAGTGTATTTCGCGTATTTTTGTTTCGGACTCCAGCAGACTAATTTGGGTCACATTTTCGACAATCGGCGGTAAGTGGTTTTCTTTCTGTATTTTATATTTACATATGCATGTATAGTGTTCCCAACAGCCTGTAATAGTAAGAAACTATTGTGTTATTCTTTTTTTTCTTTTACATTTATGAAGCGAATTCTGTGATATTTGATTTTTTGGAACTTCATTGTTTTATTGTCAATTTATGTAATATAATATTTTATTTGCAGATACAAGGTGAGAGATTTTGAGTAAGAACAGGCTAGATTGCTACGCTTGTATAAAGAGGTGAAGTTAGATATAGGCTAAGGCTCTGAACATGGAAAGGACTCAGAGATTGAAAATGTAGAGGAAGAAAAGCGAAGAAGAAAATTTTGTTGAAGATAACTTCGACTCCAGCGAAGAAGAAGAGGCTGCTCTTCCTGAAATTGATTTCAATATTCATCTATTGTATTTGGGTAAGGATAAATGGTTCAAGGTGCCAACTGTGTCAAGAAAAAATGTAAAAACCAGGTCTGAAAATATAATTATGCATTTACCATGTGTTCGACGACAGTTCAGAGAGACAGTTCAAAGAAAATAAATACAAAGTAAAAAATACAACCATTGAACAACTCTGTGCTTTCTTCGGTCTGCTATTTTATCGTTCCAGAAGGCAATACTTAGATGATCTTCGGGCAACAGATGTCAAAGGTGGTATGAAGTTTAGAAAACAATGTCTCTGTTTAGATTCAGGTTTTTATTGCCATCACTGAGGTTTGATGAATCAAAAACTCGACCTAAGCGTCAAAAATTTGATAAGTTAGCCGCCATCAGAACTATATTTGATCAGTTTACATCCCATTGTAAGATAGTTTATTCCCCCAATGAATACTTGACAATCGATGAGCAACTTCAATCATTGCGTGGTAGGTGCTTACTCCGATAGTACATCCCAAATAAGCCTTCAAAATACGGGATAAAAATTTTTGCTTTAGTGGATGCAAAATATTTCTACACTGTAAATATGTAGGTTTATGTTGGAAGCCAACCCGAAGGTCCTTTCTAGCAATCCAATAGCAGCGAAGAAATCGTCATTCGTCTTATTGAACCAATATCTAAAACTGAACGCAATGTAACATTTGACAATTGACCAGCTACGCACTAATGACAGGGTTATTTTCTGAACATCGCCTCACTTCTGTGAGAATTGTAAGGAAAAACAAAAGAGAGTTACCTCTACATCGCTTTACTACAGCCGACAGGAAATGGTTCTCGATCATATTTGGTTTCCAAACAAATATCACAGTTGTTTCTTATATGTCAAAAAAGAACAAAAATGTTGTTCTTTTTTCTACCCTACGCCATGATGATAACAAAACAAATGAAAAACACAAACTAGAAATTATGACTTAACAATTTAACTAAAGTAGGCGTCGATACAATGGACAAACTTTCAGGTACCTATGACGTTTCAAAAAATAGCCACAGATAGTCACTTGGGGAATTTTTTCCAATTCTGAGTATAGCTGCTATAAATGTTGAAGTTGTGTTCCATAATAATGCAGATTATTACACCATGGGAAGACTTAATTGTTTGAAGACGCTTGGTCATCAACTGGCGGAGAATGAGCAAACTGAAAGAGAAAGCAATGTCCGAATTCCACGAACACTCCGTAAACCAATAGCTAAACCATCACGATCGAAGAGTGGCGAGAACGTTCTTTGTCGAAGAAACGAAGATGAAGTCTGTCCTCGAACTTCAGACCGAACGTCCAAGTATTTTTGCGTAAAGTGTGAGAAAACTGTTTGCTTGACTCATGCAATCTCTTGTAAAGAATGTATTGATGGCACCGGGTAAACAGATTAGTTTCATTTTCCTTATTACCCTCATTTTCCTTATTAATAAACGTCTTTTCCATATTAGTGTTTTTTCTTCTATATAAAAAAAAATTGTAAAAACCTAAAGAATAATTTACAGATAGTTCTTGTTAGGATGAGGATCAATTTTTGAATTAAAAGTCAGTTTTGAAAATTGTCGACGTTTCGCAAATTTGTTTTTGCTTCTTCAGGACAATTCTTATTTGACTTTAATGTCACTGAAGAAGCAAAACTAAATTTGTGAAACGTCGACAATTTTGAAAACTGACTTATTTCAAAAATTGATCCTCATCCCATCAAGAACCATCTACAAACTGAAGAATAATATTATATAGAAAAAACATTACATGTATTATTCTTTTGACTATGGGGTCCCATAGACCACACAAGACTTAAACCATTTGTTTGACCTACCAGACCAAGGGAATGTTACAATCACGAAATAATGAACTAATAGCGTTTGCAAACTTGATGAGCTCATTATGCAAAATGGCACACACAAATTCTTTTTATATATGAAGGAATATTACTTATGTATTGACCAATCAGCGGTCAGTAAAATAGAACATTACCTTATATGGTATTCTAGCGAAAAAACCTAGTATGCATATTATAGAACAATTACTTATATTTGTGTAATACACAAGACTAATTAAGAAATTAACATAAGAAATAACATAGGCAACTTCAAATCACATATTAATTAACGGATGTATAGCTCATTACGTGTAATGAAATGATGTACTGGGTCATATCATAACTTAATTCCTATGCAATAACTGATACTACATAGTCACACATTTAGTCAAAACGTGCCTTGAGTCATCCCACTATAGGCACTACGCCCGTGCGGCTTGAGACGCGACATTGGCAATATGTAGTTTCATTTATTTCATTGTAAAATAGTGAACGTTTAGAGTCGCACGGCTAGTCATATGCGTTGTCGCATAGGAATTAAATCTTAACAGCCAATACTTTGATCTTTATAATGTGCGAATCTTATGACTTGTATTCAAGAAAAAATAATAATATTTACACATATACGAGGGATGCTTTTTATACTTCTGGATTAGGGAACAAAAACAAATATTTATCGTCGAAAATGATTTTACAAAATATTCTCCATCACGATCAATACCCTTTTGCAACCGTTTAAACCGATTTTTGAATCACTTCTTCAACTTTAATATATCTTTGAAAGAAGCGTTTTGAATGCAACAACTACTCCTTTAAGTGTCGAATTGTGATGTCTTCACAATTTATTTTTGACCTCGCAATTCATTTTTGATGTCCGGGCATAAAAAGAACTTATTGGCAGGGCCGCGTCTTGGTATATGAACCCCAGAATTACCAGGCTGCCCCTAAGCAGCCAAATTTAAAGACAATTAGTATTTCCACTTAATGCTTGTGTACCATTCACAGTTGACCATTCTACGTTGAACCAATGGTATCTTTGCGACATGTTCAGCTTTTCCTAAGAAACAGGCGACCATTTGCTTCGAAAAACTTTTACTCGATTTAGCTAGTCTTGAAAACCCCACATAGTCGCTACCTATTTAGTTACTGGCTCATAGTCTTAGATCTACAATTCGTCACCGGTCGCGATGTCATAGACATGTGTAGGCGCACTGCGATCGTATTTTGTGAGCATATCTTTCGACCAATTCGCCCGAGCCTCTTTTTGAACGATTGTTAAACCATCGAATTCGGCAAACAATGAACACTGGCGGTGATGGTGATTCATTGGCGAAGGTCGAATTAAATTCATTGCTGTTGTTGATTTAATCCACGTCGCGAGTTACGGAAAAAATCCCACGAAAATGGAAACCGTCAAACTTTACGATAGAGACGTCAGTTGTCAGCTGCCAGTACTAGGGTTGCCAAATCCCGACATATAAAAGGCAATTCTCGAAAATAGGCGATATTTTCAAACTTTGCATTGATAACTTTTTTGTTTAATCTCAAATAAGTATTATGCACGTAATATTGATTGGTTATTAACTGATCATTTTGCTCAAATGGTAAAGATGAACCTTGATGTGTTCAGCAAAATGCAGGAAACACACTTACACAATTCTTAATTACACTTAGTTAATTGAAGTTCAATCTTGGCCCAGTCATGACAAAAAGGTATTGATGTGAATCAAGCACTGGAGTGTTCACATTTTTTCCTTAAAATCACTAAATAGGGGTAAAGCCTGTGAAATTAGTAACTGCTTGCATGGTAGGACCCACTCTAAAAGAATCCCTTCTTTCATAAGCATAAATAGTGAAAATTCAAGCATAGAGGGAATGAACAAGAAGTTAAACTCCTGTTGTGTAAATGCTTTTAATTCTCATGATACTCTTATACAAAACAGTTGGAATCTCTTGAATATATTGATTAGAATAAGGATTCACCCCATAGTGCTTAAAAAGCAACAGTTATTCCAATTTTAAAAAAGGAAATGTTGATAACTTGGCAATGTTGATAGCATTGATAAATACTTCCGTGGAGATATGTTATGCAAGACACCTTATGCTTTCGTTTATACGTAAAAACGTTTTGTACATGTTTCTTTCCAAAAAGCAGGTCACTATAAATGTTGGCCCGCGGGGTTTGTGCATTATACACTAATATTCTATTTGACGTGGAAAGTTTAACAGGTGGACAGATGTTGTAACATACAATGGTACAATATTAATCTTGAACCAAACATATGCAATAAATAAGTTCTAAAGGGTCTGGGCTCATAACTGTAAAGAGTTGAAGTGCTTGGCTTACCAGTATTTAAAAAAAATCTTACGTTTTGCTAATATTAATATAATTTAAACATGGAAAAATTGTTCTACGCGTTAATAAAGACTAAAAATTGCCCTATTTTTAATTTTACTTGTTTTCAATGCCGTGAAAAAAACCCTAATTTGGGCCCGTTGGCCTCATTCTGCATAAGCAATGACAGCAGAAAATGGTCGACTTTATGTTGGATGATTGAGAATTCGATATATAATGAGCGTTTTTCACTTACTATGTTTAATGAATTTGGACCAAATTGACATATTTCCATACAAAATTGGTAATTTTAAGTACACTTTATGAGAGAAATAAACACTTTCAGACACTAAGGCCTTTAATTACATAAATTATGAACCTGTAAAAGAGCATTTTTAGCATCCTCAGTTTATTAGATTTCAGAGTTTAATTTAAAAATATACTACTATGTTTTCCACTTTTTTGACAACTGTTAATCCAACTGACAATTATTAATTCTAAACATCGGACGAAATTTAAGCGCCATGAAACGTAAATAAATCTTGTGCCTTCCGTGGGCGTGTAAACGGCGCAAAAATTAACCGCTTAAGTCTAGAGTAGCTAGGGCATCAGTGGCTAACTGATGGGGCACTATAGCTACCTGATGTTAGATTGCGCTCTGGTTTCCAAGTAATTTGAGAAATGACAGATTCAATGCAACACTGAATTCTTTTATGTTTGAACCTAATCAGACAATATTACTGAAAAAATGAGAAAGAAACAGGATTAGAGGATTAACTGCAATGTGGTCCTCTTTCTATTTATTAGATCGTTATCAGTTGCGATTTGACGTTTGCTTCTTACAGTTTAATGATTTTTATACCATGCGTCTTCAGAACCTTTTGTCATACGAACACGTTGGTATAAGAAGTAGTCCAGAAATCACTGTGCTGCTTTAAAATTGACACAGGTGACGAATCTGACTCTATGAAACCAAGTTTACCGTATGAGTTTTCCAAGTTAAGCCTAAGCTAACCAAGGTCGTTCTGGAACAACATCAAAACAAATGGTTTGGAGTCGTCTGTTGTTTGGAAAGACTGGTGGGCATTTTGTAAAACATGATTTTAGAGAATTGTGGAACAGTCAATTCCGTGTGGTACCCAACCATCTGATTGCTAGAAGTCTTCGGAGAAATTAGAAAAAGGAACGCTTTTCCATAATAACAATGCGAGTTCACACAAATCGGTGTTGCGTTTTTGAGCACTGAAAATGCAGAATTAGTATAGCTTTAGTTCAACGATTTCTTCAAACTCCTATATGTGAAGGATACACTGTTTGGATCACCAGAACCAGAATTTCCGATGCGAGAATAGACGGTTGATGCTTTTAAGATATATATTTCGGCGTTAACTGAGTCTATGTATAGACCATCAGACAAACATTACACAATTGATCATCTCGTATAAGATGATTTCTTGATTCTATAACCTCTTTGCTAGAGACGAAAGAAAGATTTAAAAGCATTTGCTGATTTACTTAAAACACATACTACTTACACTTCTTAACTCATAACTAAATTTAATTTCATTGAAAGAATGACTTCATAACTGACGTTACAAAGCGATTTAGAGTAGAAGTAGAATGTAAATGCGTACAACAATATAACTATTTCAAGAGAATCAACACAAATTACGAATCGAAATTCCTCATACGTACGATTTCTTTGACAAAATCATAATTTTTTATGACCTTGTTTCAGTGCAGATTTTGTTTCTTATATTACGAGCATTGGATTGAAGTCGTATTTATTTAGTTATGTAAAGTATGTACGCTGGATTTACCATACCATACTTGATTATTAAATTATTATGCACTTTGAAATATTTTATATATTAATGAATATTGAAATACTTTAATTATGTATTAAATTATCATTTTGATCATTCATTTTAATAAGAGCATATATTTATGTTAATTCTCATCATCTAATACAAATGAGAGCGTTAATTGCTGTGAAGCATTTCATAATGGCAGTTTTTTTTTCTATTTTATTGAGTTGGTATCAAAAATAAGATAAACGAATAATAAATAAACTACTCTACCCTATAAATCGTCTACCCTATAAATTACCTACCCATAAATCCCCCGTATCCTATATTTGCCTTCGGCGCTGACAGCAAACCAGTCTTGACTCACTATTGCAAAATTTCTAACAGTGTCTTGAACTTTTGAATTTGCTTACGCCCAAATTTGCCGACTTATGAATCCAAGATCTCTATATTTGCATACAGCGCAGACAGCTCTGCTGTCCGCTTTGCCGCGGACTATAGCCGCTCTTGAGTTGCTTTTGAGAAATTTCTAACAGGGCAGTCCCGCATGCTTCATACGCCAGACTGCCTTGAACTTTGAATTTCACCAACTCATGAATCGCCTTGTTTCCATATTTGCCTAGGACACGAACTGTCCGCTTTGTTGCAACTTCTTGAACCACTCTTGAGTCAAATCACAGTTAAATATTTCTAACAGGGCACTCTGCGAAGCACACGCTAGACTGTCTATTGGTACCTCTGGCTATCCACCATATTACTAAATTCTTCCATATTCATTTTTTGTTTCATGTTGAGAAAAATCGTCGCCCTAACTCCCTGTAAACACATTACAAATCTCTGTTTTTTATAGTCTATCATTTGCTTGATGAAATTAAATTTCTGCGCATCCTCTCATTTATCTGGTGGCAATTTAAGTCTATTGATAAAAGTTTCCTTGGTCGTTCTCGATATTATTTTGGATTTTTGATATTCCTCCAAATATCTCTCCAATTATATGAAGGAAGTTGTTCTTTTAATTTTATTTGCTACCTTTGTTAAATGATCTTGATATAGTCATTGTCTTCTATACCTATTTCTCTTATCTCTTGTGTTCGGAATTTTTTAATATATTTTTTGGATTAGGCTAGAAATTTTGATTCGTTTTTTCTTTGTGTAAGAAATAAATGTAAACTAGTTTAATAATGAAGATTGTAAATAGTATTTACTGCCTACCGGCAAGAGTGAAATTTTAATAGATATGTGCTTTATTCGAAAAATTGATGGTCAGGAAATATAATAATTAGTTTCAAAATTGAGGCAAGGCGGACACGTGTTTCTGGCATAGTGGTGTAGCCGTTATCAACACCCTCTCATATCAACTCGTGGCGCAAGGTATTACTATACTGAATTATGAGTCCAGTATTCTGCCATTACTATATAGCTCTGTAAACTAATTCTTAAAATTTCCCTTATAATATAAATGCATTCGAGTTTGCATCTATTACGACGCTATATATCAATTTATTAGCTGTGTATAGCATAATGTATTTGATGGAATGTGTATAATGCATTTGGACGAACCAGCAAAATAGGTGCTAGTTCGCCCAAATGCATTATACACATTTCATCAAATACATTATATCAAATGATAGCACAGCTAATATATTGATATATAGCGTCGTAATATATGCAAACTTGAATTCATTTCTAACTTATAAGGGAAATTTTAAGTATTAGTTTACAGAGCCATATAGCGTAATGGTAGAATACTGGACTTATAATTCACTACAGTGATACCAGGCGCCTATAGTTGATATGACAGGGTGTTGATAACGGCTACACCGCTATGCCAGAAACACGTGTCCACCTTACTTCAATTTTTAAACTAATTCTAATATTTCCTGACCATAAAGTTTTGAATAAATTACCTATCTATTAAAAATTCAATCTCTACTGGTACACAATAAATAGTATTTAAAATCTTCATCATTAATTATCGTGTTAGTACGTTACTCTTATACTAGAGATGAGATGAAGGGGTTAAGCTTTGATTGTTAAAACCCCTTTCAATTAAGTTCACTGTAGAGACAACTTTGGCCATCTTTGGTCCGATGCTTCTCAGAGAAAACCCCAATTGGAAGTAGATGCGAGGCGAACTTTGGTTGTTAAAGTTCCTTGCTTTTCATTGGTTAGACAAAATCACTTCAAAATAGGTGCTAGTTCGTCCAAATGCATTATGCACAATTCATAAAATACATTATATCAAATGCTATATACAGCTAATAAATTGATATATAGCGTCGTAATATATGCAAACTTGAATTCATTTCTAACTTATAAGGGAAATTTTAAGTATTAGTTTACAGAGGCATATAGTGTAATGGTAGAATACTGGACTTATAATTCAGTATAGTGATACCTTGCGCCTATAGTTGATATGAGAAGTGTTTATAACGGCTACACTACTATGTCAGAAACACGTGTTCACCTTGGCTCAATTTTTAAACTAATTCTTAAATTTCCTGATCATCAATTTTTCGAATAAAGCACCTATCTATTAAACTAGTTTAGTTTCGGTTCAGAAAATGCTTTTATGGCACGTCACAATGTCCAAAGTACAATTGAATAGATAAAGATTTAGAAAATAATATGGGGCAAGCTGGATAATTTTACAAAATTGACACCTGATTCCGCCATAAACTAAATTACCTAGCTTAGAGTAATATTGATTTGTGGGTTCGAATTGGGGACACTTATTGGTTCGAATTGAGACGGATACGCTATATAATAGAACAGTTACCCTAAACACCAAGTATCGATATACCGTATGTCCGATGTCACGTGTCGTACCTTTTAGCAGAGATATTTCCAATTTAGGAAAATTCACCGCCAGCAATTCACCGTGAGAAATTTATCGCCAGGAATTCAACACCTCAGCAATTCAACGCCTAAGTACCGTTGACAGTACCGCTGACAGTGAAGTACCGCCGTGGCGGTGAATTATCCGGACAGGAGATATTTCTCCATCGATATGAATGAAATTTAGCTGATCTATAAATACATTTGTGCAGTATATTAACGTATTTATAAGTTACGCTAGTATTATTTAATCTACCCTAAACAACTATTGTGTTAATGGAATATAATACACGAGTTATAAGGTGAAGTTCAAACTAAGAGGTTCATCTTTTGTTTTATGCGAAGTATAATAAAACAAATGACTTCTAATAGATGAAAGATAGGGTGGCGATCACGTCCACGGATTTTAGTGTATATATTTGTAGGTTTTTAAAACTACTGACATACGCGGTAATCTTCTTATGAATTGGAAGGTAAATGTAGCGTGCTTCTTTTTCACGCTCGTGTAATTTAGAACTGCGAAAGGTCGTAAAATGGAAGCGATCTCAAATCAAAATTAATTTCAAACCACTAATGTATATACGATGCTTATAAGAATTTTATTCAAACTTGCTTATCTTTTGTGAAGGTCATTTGCAAACAATATCGAATACAGACCACTTGCACAACAATTAAATAATATTACTTGAACAATACTGACTGACTGGTATATGTATATATTATTCACGGTCTAAAGAAGATCCGTATTCAAATTCATTCTTGAATATCCGTAACTATTTTTAAACTTACAAAATATAATCAGGGCTAACGACAAATTATAATCGTTTGTAATGTATTTAATGTCGAGATGGATATAATATATTTGGCATCCTATAGGACTCACCCACAGAGCCTGCCACAAAATTACGAAAAACTGGTTCCAATGAAACCAACACGGAAGAAAGAAAACAATCTTCTATAATAATTGCTCATATATTGAGTGACTACAAGCTATTTCATACTATCATACGCAGAACAATTTAAAACCGTTTCCACATTGCCTATAACATCGTAAATATGGAACTCTTCACTTTCAATGAGGAAGTGCACGCAAATCTTCTGGAAGAGCTTAGAATTGGCTCTGTAGAATTTTATACATTCACTTCTAAGCAAAACAGTAACAATAACTTAGTACCCAAAGCAAGTTCCTTCATCACTGAAGAGTATGTCCTACAAACACTCAGAAGCTATTCAAACGAGGTAACTGAATGTAAAATAAACTAAGAAGTAAAGATGGAACCACGAATGAAATTCATCTTTCCTAATAACTACAAGCAAGACACAAAATATCAAAAACTTAAAAAAGGAAATGTCAAGAAATAAGGTAAGTGTGTCTTTGGCTTCTCAATCGTTCACTCCGAAAACGAATGAACTTCCAGCGTTAAAAAAAACAATTACAAGCTTAACTCAAGGACCTGAAAATTATCAAAATTACGCTAAAGCAATACCAACCCGCTGATTTAATCGATCCCAACATCACGAGGTCGCTTCATGACAGAAATCAATAAACTCAACAAATGCTACTGTGACAGACTCCCACTCGCGACGCTGCTAATGGCGCAAACAAATATCTTATTACTTCAGAATTTATTATCCTTCGGAAACGTCATTCTCGGGCGCCAGACCCGTTTAACGTAAGACCGCAAGCTGGAACTATTTTTGTTGTTCCACCGGTTCTCAGTAGCTTATTGAGGACACGGGTAGCTACGAGTACGTGAGTAGCCCAGGAGTTCGTGATCTTGAGCGCAGCTAAAATAAAGTTACTGCTAATTAGTGAAACACCATTAACAATTTAACAAAATACGTCTATTGGTCTTCAAAATTCAAACAAAGCAAGAAGTACACAATTAAATGTGAACTATTTAAATATCAAATCAAAGAGTAGCGCATTAATGGCTTATCAAGTAATACTTATATATAAACGTCTAGCTTTGTCCGTCTGTATGTCTGCCGTCTGTCTGGAACGCTTTTGACCATATATACATATACAAATGCCATTGAAATAATAATATATTATATACACTCCCG
>WYDF02056703.1:0-11897 GCA_009867245.2 Adranes taylori
CATTAATTAAATATATGTGTTGTTTCTATTATAAATAATAGTATTTATTCACTATCATCTCATCGAGACAACATACAAGAAATTCCAGCTAGACCGTGGAAAAAGATAGGATCCAACTTGTGTCAATTAAAAGGTGAAAATTATTTGGTCATTCAAGATTATTATAGTAGATAACCAGAAGGCAAACTATTGAAAAGAATGAGAGGAATAGATCTAGTAAAGAAATTAAAAGAAAATTTCCCAGACATAATACGATCGGATAATGGATCCTGTTCTAGCAGTTATGAGCATAGTCAGTTTTGTAAGGAAAATAATATTGAGAGTAGGACAAGTAGTCCTCATTATGAACAGTCGAATTTAGTAGCAGAAACTGCGGTAAAGAATTTACAAGAAATGTAATGATCCGTGGTTAAGATTACTCGCATATCACAATACACCTTTATCATGTGGGGCATCACCAGTAGAGTTAATATATGGAAGTAATTTAAAGGAAAGAATGCCAATACAAGAACAGAAATTAAAACCAAAACTACTAAACCACAGAACAATATTACACAAAATGAAGGAGGTAAAGGAGAGCCCAAAAACAAATTACGACAAAAGGCACAAAGCAAGGGAATTGCCATCACTAAACACACTCGAGAGTGTGGATATGAGGTAAGGAGAAAGAATGGTAGGGAGAAGTGAAGAACCAATGTCTTATATAGTTAAGGTGGAAGATGGGGAAGTATTAAGAAGCAGTAGAAAGTTTTTGCAACCTTTGCCAGAGGAAAAGTCAGGAAGAAATGAGAAGGTAAAGTGGAAGGGTGAGAAAATCAAACTTCGATAAAGAATACTTATATTACTAAATTTCTAAAAGAAGGGAGATGTAGGATAAGAGTGAGTAAACTTGTGATGAAGGGAGTGAGGTGATCAAGAACAAGAAGAAGAATGACGTTTTTGGGTGTGATGGGTTTTTGGGTGTGAAGAAGGAGAAGGACGTGTTTTGGGGATAGATTTTATTTATTTATTACTGCCAAGCAGTTACAAAAGCCAAAACAGGCAAACAAGTATAAAGGTACAAAGTAAGATATCTAGATTTAATATAAAGTATAAATAAATTAAATTGACAGACGTATTACAATGTATTATATTAGACATATTATAATGATAGCCTGTATAATAAGTGTGTTTACAATACAATATATGAACCTTTGAATAAATAACTAAAACCAATACATAACACTGATTTACTCTATTTGATTTTCAGATGAAACATCAAGAAGAAAGAGTTTACGTTTATCCAAACAGAGGTTATTTACGACCGAAGAGAATAAAGTTTAATTTAAAAATCTTTTGACTAATTTTTATCTTTTCACTAATAATTTTTTTAATCTTTTTACCAAAGTGAACTCAACGCACATATGCTACTTTAAAGTTTGAGTATTTTAAACTTAGTTTATAGACCTTTACAATGTTTTGTGTATTTTGTGTTATAAAAAATTAACTTCATTCTGGTTTCTATTTGAAACGTCACATTAGTAATAATCAATGTATTTTAACTTATGTTACAAAATATATTAATTTATTGATGTTTACTTATGCTTGAAAATTTCCATGACTTATATGCATGCGTTTTTAATCTTTATCTAGTTTCAAGTTTCTTTGAAACTACATAAATTTGATAATGGAATATTCAAAATTTATTAATTCGTATATATGTAAAATTACTGAATGGATGCTATAGCAGGCTTTGTGAAAATTACGTAAGTTTTGTGGGTATATACTTCCTAATTTTGGTCGATTACGGGTAACCATCAATAGACAATTTAGACTAGGTGAATTGTCTAGGTGAACGAGATGGCTTAAAGAAAATATATTTGTAAAAAGCTCGATAACAGTTACTAAGCACGTCATTTTTCTTTCTTTAATAATTATTTATAACCTTTAATAATGTGGACATAATAATTAATATGTCCACAAACGAGCCACACCATAAATTGTCTAACAGTTAGCGAAATCGGTAGTACAAAGTTATATAAATATATAAAAACAAAGAAGGACAAGCATAATTTATTTTCTTTCTAGTAAAATTTACATAAATAAAATTGTTAATAAATAAATATCTTAACTTTTTAAAGTAGACCTATTTAGTTATAACTTTTTGTTATAGCTTAATATTTTGTGTATTTGTACAATTGCGATTTTTTTAATTTTCTATTGAAACAAAAAGCGGGGCACAGTAATTAAATAAATGAACTACATTGGATGAAACAATTAACTAAGTATCCACCCAATACTTAATTATGACTCAACTTTATTTCAAATTATTTTTATTAATTAATCGACGATGAATACATTTTGTGTGCACAATATGGTCACAATGGGCCTTAGCCAATGTCCGGCAACGATCTTTCCATGGTTGAAACATTTCTAGACATTTTGGGATCATTCCTCTTTTAAAAATTTCCATAAACCATCAATTGTAGTGGCTTTACAATTAAATAATTTTTGTTTTAAGTAACCAAAACCAAGAAAATCTAAATGGCTTATGCCTGGTGCTTTTGTAGGTATATTGCCTTTTATGATATAATCAGAACATCCGCTGATTTTCAGGTTAGTTTAAGGCTGAGTTTTCCAAATAAGTGGACGTAACTTTCGCAATATAACATCATGGTGCAAAAACACTATGCTGCTCACTAGGAAATAATTTTGGTATTTCTTCTTCTTCTAAATAGGGTTTTAAAATAGTATTCAGCATTAACTTTGACAGTTTTTGGCACTTTAATTAAAAGTAAAGTACCATGACCAGTGGTAGCCGCAACTACCATAAAACCCTTCGGCCAAGTTTCATGACATTTTTTCAACCAATTGTTTGGTACATTTTGTTAATGATACATTCGCTCTTGCGAAATGATTTTCGTACAGCTTTCTTGCAGTTGTTATTCGATTTTTCTTATGAGTCGCTGTTAGCAAGTCTACCTTGGTCTTGCGCCTGATTTTTGCATGTAAATCTTGACTAATTATGTTTTCTTGCACCTGATTTTTGCATTTAAATCTTGACTAATTATGTTTTGTACAATTTTTTTTAGAAGTTTAATTGTTTGGCCATCACTTTTTTTTCACCTTTTCAATATTTGATTTTGTTCGAATTCTTCTTTTACATCTAGTGGAACTTCAAGAACCTTCACCTTTTGAGGTAGCCAAACGTTTTTTCTTTCTGGAAGAATTAATAATTCCAATCATTGCACTTGAGAAATTACTATTCCTTCTGTTTTTAATTGTTTGAAAATTAATTTTGATGACATCCCACACTTTAACGCGACTATTAAGTATCTGGTTGTTGTTTTTCGACATGTTTGCGCCAATAAACCAATCTAACATGAGTTTTGAAAGGAAATGTAATGCTTAACAAATTGTCAAACCCAATGATTTCTTAATGTCAACTTTTCTCAGAGCCTACTTATAAAATTGAATCATATTTAAGTATTTTAAAGATTCCTTTCGACCCGACCGAACACTGAGTCAGCGAAAGGGAAAGACTTTTACACCCAAATACAACTGTATTACTTTTAAAGGCCCATCGATGTATTGCACGTAAAATAATAATTTTTATTTTATGATCCACAACAAACGCGGCGTTCTTTTGCCATCAAAGTCCATGTTTTCTTGACACTTTTATACTTACTACTATTCTAGGTTCAAATATGTCTATGTAGTTTTGTACATTTCTTTGGCCTATAAGAAATGCCTAAGCCTATAAGAAATGAGTAAACTAAAACATTATTGTAAATTTAAATACATGTTTATACCAACAGCACACTCTTGCCTTTGAGAGGCTTGTACCTCATAATACCATTTTTAGTAATCAGTTTTTATGTTAAATTTTGATGAACATTTTTACATCACTGGGTATAATTTCATCTAGTGTAAAATCCTAACACTATTGTCATATTATAAATTTTATTATTTTAATGTAGATAATTGTGTATTTGATTGTGCGCGCTTTTTGATAATTTTAATGTTTTAACTGTATTTTTTCAATCTTAGATATCCTGCTCTTGTAAATAAACACAATAAATATTGTATTAATGTTTTGTTTTTCAACTACGAAAAGAAACTATATTCTCGGACAATCAATTCTCGGGCGCCGTATTTATTGAATGAGTTAAATTTTAAATAAAATACACAGTACCGAACTTATTAATTATACTGTGGAATTTGCTCACACGATTATCATCTTTTTCTTTGATATCGTAGTAACATTACGCAGGAAATGTAACAGACTTGAAAATGGTTCTTACAAATGAGATAAATGTGTATTATCGAGTATCATACACGTCTATAGAGTATGCTTGATCTTACTTGTCACAGAAGAGAATAAAGTTGATATCTCTAACATTATTCTTTGAAAATAATGTAATTTTCTATTATCTGCCATAGCCAAAAAAATATATACTGAGCATCAATTAGATTGAACATCAAATTTGTAAATGGAACGTACCCAATTTTATTGCGTATTCTAAAACTAAAACATCCAATGTAGTCGCATTGTACGAGTCCAACAATCGTGCTATTAATACGTGGTCTGTGATGTAGTTTGAAATACTTTTACAACGTTGCCATATAGAGCAATATTTTTAAACGCATATTAACTATATAATTATGTATAATCAATCCTTGGAGAATTAGCAACTATTTAGTGATTTGAACAATGCTTTTATTGCACAAATTAATTGCATTGTTCAGAATATTTAACTATATTTAATAGTATATTTATTGTAAGCAATGAGTGGCGTATTTTACAGCTTTTTACCCCCCTCTCACAATTTTCCCATTTTACGTGTGTTTTTATGTTTTCCTAAGAAATTGTCTAACTAGATAAAAAATTAACATACTAAACAATATGTAGATTCTTATAAAGAGAATAAAAGGGCCTCAATCCTAGAGGCCCTTTTATAGAGACGTAATTAGAGATGTGGAAATATGCTACATATAATATGTGTAGAAAATTCTGGAGCTCCGAAAAAGTCAGTGTCCCCTGTATCGAATCAATGTCCCCTCTGAGCAGGCCACAACCACGTGATTCATTTGAAGCTAAATGATGTATTAGTTAGATGTAATTAGTCCTCATTTGCTTTAAAACCAGCTGATTTAACCAGATCAACTGTATTAGTAAAAAGCTTTTAATACGAGCCGATAAAGCTTTTAAGAAATAGAAACAATCAAATTTGCATGTGATATGGAAAACTTTATCCCTAAAACAAAGGGAAATAGACGAAGTAGTACATCTAACACCAACGAAACAATAGAAAAGAACTCCAGTTTGATTGACCAGGAAAATAAATGGACACTAAACAAAAAAAAAGAACTGATTTTAGAGAAAAACGAAATGTTAAAACAGTATGTGGGGACAAGTCATCTGCATGATAAAGTGAAACTGGAAAAATTCCAAAAGGAAGTTACACAGATGCTGGCAGATATAATGGAAAGCATCTGGAACAAGTTAATTAAAGAAGCATGTGAGGAAGGAGGAGACGGCAGATTGTTGAACTTTCTCAAACGCATCAGAAAAAATTAAAAAGAAAATGTGCCTTTCAGACATAAATGGGAGATTAGTGTATAAAAATAGTGATAAAGCAGAAATATGGCGGAACACTTTATGAATCAGTTCTTTAACATTGATTCAACAATAAAATGTGTTGAGCAAGCGGTCGAGAAAACAAAAAAACTACTGAAACATTGTGTGTTTCTAAATTACAATTAACTAAATTTCGATGAGTAACAAACATATGGCACTAAAAATGTTTCCTCATAGTGCATTGAACCACTGCTTGAAATAATAAATCAATAATGGCTAGCTACTTCCCAAGTAGTTGGAAGAATGCAATAGTGATCACAATCGCTTGAAAGATAAATATCCAACAGAACCATTAAATTGGAGACTCATTAGACTGATTAATAGCTTCTCAAAAAGAGCAGAAATGAAATTATTGCAAAAACAGAATCGAGAAATTTGTTGAAGAAAACGGCCTCTTACCAACGCAGCAAATGGGGTTTAGAAAGAAAATGGCAGCGACCCAGCAGTCAGCCAATCTAAATGATATAATCACTAAAGCTTAAGAAACAAGATGTACCGTATACGCAGCATTCATAGATGTCGAGAAGGCGTATGACAGGATATGGAGAGATGGCCTGATTTTAAAATGAAAGCACTAAATTTCCACCGGAAAGGACAAAATTCGTTAAAGCTATTCTGATTGGCAGAACATTTCAAATCACGATTGGCAATGAATTATCTTCAAAGATAACGGGAGACGAGTGTTTGCCACAAGGCTCTCCGCTATCACCAATTTTATTGAACATCTATCTGAGCAACATGCCAAAATTACAGCACTTGAAGAATACAGAAGTTCTGCAATTCGTTGATGATACATCGCTTGTAATCTTCGATCGAATCACGACACGAGCAAAAACCAGGTGCGAAAAAGGCTTCTACCTAATTTGAGACTTAATAAGAATAAATGCCTCAAAATGGAAATGAATAAATGCCTCAAAATGGAAATGAATAAATGCCTGCCGATTTGACAAATGAAATTGGATAGCACATGTGAAGAAGTGAGAAGCCATACTCATGAAAACTCTGAATAGGCTTTATTCAATACTGAAATAAAACAAAATTGACATTTAAAGCTAGATAAAAAATAATGAATAACATACTGCAATCACAACTAATATACGGTGACGAGTTATGGACACAAAATTCACCAAAAGTAGAAGCCAGGAGTGTCATGGCCCAGAAAAAACTGCATGGAGCGTTTTAGACGACTCGTGGTATATAAGAAACACAGCTTAAGCATTAAAAACCCAGCACATAGGTGTATTAGCAACTGAAAGAAAAATCCAGTTATTTCAAAGACTGTTGGAAAACCCTAATAAGGAGCTGAAACGTATAGTAGAAAGGATACAAGCCTAAAAGGCTTTTAGGCCATCAGCAAGGCCATTATGTGCTGAACGGGGAATGATCTGCAATCATAGACGCTGAGGTAAGGTGGAAATAGAAATGTAAACAAAACAAAAATGGCTCAACTTATTGTAGTTTACATTTTCTTTTAATTTTACTTTAAATACTATAATAAAACACTGTATAAATGGATAAATATATGATTTTGATTTGATTTGATTAATCAGCAGACAATATCAATTTGAAAATGTCCTTCATTTTATATCCCTCTATAAACAAGATATTCTATATTTATTCGATTCTTCAGTACTTATTTTAAACTAAAATTAGAGTTTTAAACATTGTTGTGGCTATATGTATGGAGCAAGTTATAACAAATTAAATAAAAGACGTACTGAATCATATTTAATTCTGTTATTTGGAGATATAAAAATTTCAATTGAAAAACAGAGTATGCGTAAAATGTTTATTACGTTCGAGAGTTCCCCCTTTCGTAATGAGTTTACGCTTTTTTACTCAACTCCGTTGTTGGTTGTTCCTTTCAAAACCTATTCAAAACAATCGGTGCTTGATTAGGTCGTTTAAATCCACATTTTCCGAAAGCGAGAATAAATGTTTAGTGAAGTTAGGAATATTTTCCTATAAAGCCATGCTTACTTGCGTTGAATGATAGCGAATCCTTTTTTATTATTTATTTTCTCATAACAATAGAAACTAAAAACATTTACTAAAATTTATATAGGTATGGAAATTAAATTTAATAATACTTGTGTTTGTAGATACGTACAAGAAATTTTTATATATAAATTATGTAAATACACCCTTAGATTCAATGTACAAAATAAAATAACCTCGTCGGTACGTTTGTCCAGCCAACTGGACACTTTTCAAATGATTTTGTACCACAATAGCGTGGATGAACCGAGCTAATATACTGGCGTACAGCGCACTGGACGGTCTACAATATACGTAAATATCGCGATACAAAGATCTGATGACAACGCTGGTTTGCACAATGCACATCAGTTCTATCTTTTCCCTGCACATGTTTGGAGGTTAAGATGGCTTTCCACCGTGAAAGTAGTAAGTTTCATACTTTAATCAAAATTTATTTAATAATTAATTAGATAAGTAATCTACTTTACTCTCTGAGTAAAATGTGGCCGAAAATGAAAAAAATACAAATTCAACTCTTCTTAATTATTTTTCTCATTGCAGATCTCAAAAAGCCATTAACTGATGCTGAACTTGAAACGATATTTAACGATAGCGATTTTATCTTAGCGACGATGAGGATGGGACTGCACAGGGGTCGGTGAAACGCTGATAGGAGATGTATCTGATTCTGAAGAAGTGGAACTAGGTGAACAAGAGAATATTTATTCCGACGATTATGACTCAGACGACGATATACCATTGGAAATATTACGAGATTAACAGCAGAACAATTCAAGACCTGGAAAAGAGAACTTTTTGACAATCAGAATCTGTTTGATTCTGGTCAAGAATGGGAAGTAAATGATAGCCTTGAGTTCTGGATACCGTTGAATTACTTCTTACAATATTTTCCTGATTATTTCTGGGATAACTTGTAAACGCAGAGTAATATTCGTGCAATGCAGGCAAATGAAAATAATCACATTGTACAATATATCCTGCCCCCTTCTCTCTGAAATATGTTTCTATCTACGCTACTGTTTTAAAAGACATTGAAAAACTTGGATTAAGTACCATAAATATTGCATTAATTTCTGACTGTTTATTTAAAGCAATGTGAAAGTATTAGATTGACTCCTAAGAAAATATCAATAAAAAAACCTTTTAAACAACTGATCCATAAAAAATGATTCATAAATAATTAATAAATTAAAAATGTGATATATGTAGTACTTTTGTTTACTACTACAACTAATTGCGTTTAATTGATATAATAAATGCTTAATTTCATACCAATAGCACAAACATAGTTTGGTCATTTCATACGAAATTACATAATAGTTCTTCTTCTTCTTCATAAAATTTCTATGGGTGTGAACCTTTGTCTTTTACCCAGCATTATTCGGGACTATATCCTGACCATAACCCCGGTACAAACCTTTAAAGTAACAACACTCCCAGTGCGACCCGCTAATTGTGGACATGAATTTCGTTTATATATTTATTTTGTATATTATAGATTAATTTGATGATGTATCACTTTATTTATTTATTTAGTTTTTATTCTTTATGTATTGCTAATTATTATTTTGTTTCTTATTAAATTTTATTATTGTTATTATAACGAAACAACTATTGACAAGGTCTATTTCCTAATATCAATTTTTACCGGAAGTGCGGAATATTAATATGATTTAGATAACATCCAAAGAAAATATGATTCAGAGTGCCAATTCCGCAGTCACACAAATTCTCTGGAAAGCATGCATGCCCAAACCTCAATCTATAAATCGACGAGAGAAGATAGGAATTTTATTAAACCAGGGAGTGCCAGACACTATATGAAGTAGAGAGAATAATCTTCTACCTTTATTACAATTTTGATTAGACTATGAAATTTGCCAATCAGATAGTAAATCGGATTTAAATTTCTTAGAAAACTCAAAACAATGAACGGAAATGGGACTAATCCTTTCATCATGTCTAGATTTAGCAACTATATCTGCGATTTCAATCCCTAGAATATCTGCGTGGCTTATTTATTCAACAAAACCTTATCTGAAACTCCTTTGATACCCCAAACACTTAGCCGATTGTTTATCTTGGATATTATATTAGACGTGGAAGCATCTAAACAACTTTTTCCTAAGAGCTGAAAAGAACTGAGCGAGCCAGAGAATACTACTGCTTTTGTCAAACTATTATCTATTACGATTTCTACATCCGAAATCGCTAATAGTTCTGCAAAAAGAATAGAACAAAATCCGGGAATTTTCATAGATCTTTTGTAATTAAGTGACGGGATATAAATGCTGTAAGCATTAGATTTTTGTAGTCGGAAAACTGCTGGAAAGAAACAAAAGGTAAATCAACATTAATTTTAGAGGAGTCAAAAATAATACCTTGTATGGAGGAACAGAAATCCGTATTGAAGCAAGGTAAAATAGTATTTATTGTTATAGAATCAAACACAGGTAGCATATACCTGTAGCAGTTAAGAAGAGGAGGCAACGATCTGTTATTCCTAATATAAATGGACGTAAAAATATTATAAAAATCAGAAATATTACAGAGCATGGATGTATTTGAGTACTTTCTATGTACTGTCTACCTAAGAATTGAGTTCTAAAAGCAATTGGAAGTTCACCCGCTTCAGCTAGAAGAGCATTAGTGGGAGAAGACCTCATTGTTTCCAAACAAATTCGAAAGGCTTGAAATGGAATTTTCTCGATTTCACATTCTACTTTTTTTACCATCTATATAAATCAAAGCACCATAGTCAATCCTAGATCGAATAAAAGAGCGATAAAATTAACAAAGACACTTAGGATCCGCGCCCCACCAAACTGTCGGTAAAACTTTCAAAATATTGAGAGCCCTATTACATCAGACAAAAACGTATTCAATATATTTGAAAAAGAGCTTACGATCAAATACGATACCTAGAAATTTGAAATTATCTACTATAAGAAGGGAAATATTAAAAGAATCCTGGCCTAATGGGGGTTGGATAACTGGACCTATGCGACATGTATACAGATTTTATAATAAAGGACTAATTACCGACCCCTGAGGTAAACTCACCCGACAAGTCCTTCCAGGCTCAACTCCGTTAATAAAAATGGATTTATTATAAATAAGACTAAATATACATTGAATAAGCTTACTAGGGAGATGCACTTCCTCCAGCATGTCACATCATGTATTCGGGATAATTGCATCTTAAGTGCCTAAAATGTCTAAAAAAACACGAAATTATTTCCTACAAAATCCAGTCATTATACTACTGAAGAGCAGAATAAAAGCGATTGTTAAGCGACTTCACGGAGCTGATTATCGTGAAGTATTTAGAATTTAAACTCGAAAATTTGAAACGGAATCGTCAAGGCTGAAATAAATTCAATCTTATATAACCCGTGAATCCTAAACGTGTCTGCTAGCCGGCAGAAAAAAAAGAGGGAAACTTTCTCTGATTGCAAAGTCGCTTGACGGCGAAAACAGTACGTCTCTCTCTCTCTCTCTCCCTCACTCTCTAACTAGTTAACTGTCTATTCCCGTCCTTCTTTAAGGTATTGAATTTTCTAGAACAAGTTGGTTGGCCACTAGTACAGTTTGCGATCTGAAGACTGAACCTAACCGACGGGTTCAGAAGAGTAACTAACGACTGTGTATAACTAACTATTAGGAGATGAAAAATATCTTTTATGAAGATATTAACGTCTTACGTTTTGGAGAATCGAAGGAATGAATCCTAAGATGCTTCTGGGTAACGAACATGCACGTCTGTCTATCTATTAAAAGTGGAGTTTAACTATAGTGATCTATACAGTAGAATCTCATTCATTTAAAGTATTTATTTATTCAAGTATAGTTTTGGTTTGAATTTATTAATCTTTAGACTATGAAGTCTTTATTTAGTGTTTCAATTGTGGAACAATTTCTATTGTTACAATACGGCCGAATCCCATACATTACAGTTCATCTTCACTTGGATGAAAATCAGCATTGTCCATCATAGGAATGCTTTACAGGGAGATTTTTTGTTTTATCTTTTTTCATATCATTTTTCATTTGGTTTATCTTTTATCATAATTTGCAAGTTCAGAGGGAAAATTACTCAATTGTAAGTTGTAAGAATATATTCATCTTTAAATATAGAATTTATAAACTCGTTCTTTCAGAGAATACATATTAAAATTCATGGGCACGTACCTGATGACTTAAGATCAGTAGATCATTAGTAGCAATTTTTTTAACATGTTTGTGGTAAGTTGCAAGAATATCTTGGTTATTGATT
>WYDF02056714.1:0-11897 GCA_009867245.2 Adranes taylori
ACTATAGAGCTGTTCTATATTCTACTCTTTCTAACGCACAAGCACACCAACTTACTACCTGTAAACGAAGAATACTTGGAAAAATTCACAGGTTACACTTCCAATTTCCTAGTGCCCTAATATATGAACACTGCTCGGCTGAACCTATTACAGATCGCCTAAAATCCCTACAGTCTAAATACCCGAGTCGACGTGACGAAGAAAACAACTCAAAAGAAAAATCTCGTTCTGATTGGAAAGCCAGACACCACCGTAGCAAACTGGCTTGCAGACCCTTCCCACATCCGCCAGCTGGAATAATCCAAACCATCCAGGAACCTCCTGATGATCTCCAAGATAGCCTTGAATTAATCGCACTTTCCCTAAGATGGTCCCTACGCCCATATTAAAATCAAACAAAGAGACAAAACATAAATAAAAAATAATAAAAATAAAAAAAAAAACAAAAAATAAACAAAAACAAAGAAAAAGACAAAAACAATCACTCTTCCACAACAACAACAACTTCTATTTCAGGTCAACTAACACGGACTTGCGCAGCCAAGCAAGGATTAAAAATACAAGACCACCAGCAAATCAGCTCACCCCAGTAAACCAAACTCCCTCATCAGTTGACCATGCTATGGCCAAGGTATTGCAGGTTCCCTTGACTCTAAAGCGAATGCTATAGCGTATATCTTATCTGCAAGCTATCAGCTTACCAAAATTCTAAAAGTATTCCATTAATTACCAGTTCCAGGCTGAAGAGGATGATAAATCCTAAAGCCTCATTCAAACAAACTCTCCAATCTCCCAACAATATACAATCCGAAAAGGGAGTGGAGTTAGTGGGTAAAAATCCCACACTGTTGGATGCATCGGGCATCCTTCGCCTTTTGAAGGTTCTCCACTTCGTATATGAAACAAAAAAAAAACCGCTATTAAATTGTATTTAAAACATGACCAACATGTACATGTACTGCTTGTAAAACATGTATTGCATTCGGTATAAAGTGAGCTGTGCCAACATCAAATATTGAGATTATAACTGACAGCTGTTAAGTAGTTGCTGAATATAATTAATCTGATAATGAGGTCAAATGGTATCATTTCAAAGTCGCTTCTGAACGTACAATCAATACATCCAAGCTGCAAATTTCCAAAGCCATGGATCAAGGTTAGCCAAGAAAATGCCGGAGTCATTAAAATACATACGTCCCTCAATGAAATGGAGGCTTGGAAAATTGTAAACATTTTGGAAAAACAATATTACAATCCGAACAATCAGAGAATTGAATCTTCAGAATGTCGACGGTCAGAGCAGAATTTCTGAGGAAAATAAGGAATCTGTAAGAAATGATCCCTTACCTGAAGGAAGAAAATAAACAACTCTACGAAAATCTGGTGAATTCTGATGATTAGATGCTACATTTTTCATGATGCCTTAGATATACTTAAGCCAACATTAATATTTTTGTAGTGGGACTTAGCACTTTTTAGAAAATGAATCCTTTTTATTTTTTGTAAGGAAATATTTACTGTACCTAAAGTACAGTAAGTACCTAAAGTATTAAATGTAACAAGTTGATGTCTAATTTCTTGAGTGGTTATCTTCAATACTCTGAGTTCGGTATAAAAAACATCACTTAGCTCTGATTTATGTTTTTGACACTTAGCTCACTATTTACTCAAGTCTTCATATATGGTACTTAGAAGATAAAATGGCACAATGAATCGTTGTAAGATGTATAAATAAGCAATGATGGGAAATGTCATGTATAATCTATTAAAAACAAATTGCCTTGATTAAACAAATTTTACTTACATACATATACATATCAATGTTCTATAACATTGATATTCAAGTATAGTCAAAATTTATCCATAATGGTTGGTTTGGTGAGTCATACAAAATTAAAACCAAACTTGATAAAGTCTTTCAACACCGTGAGTATCGATTAAACTTTCTTTCATACGAGGAAATATTATAGAAAACATTAAAAACCTGACACTTCCATAAAAGAGTAAAATGGATTTCTATGTGAATTAAAAAAAATACTTTTAGTTTGTTCCGATTGAGAAAATGAGTTCATTGACAAAAATGTATTATAAATTTTAGATGGCAGGGGAAGGTTTTAAATTGAATAGAGTTATAGCTGTAAAGGGTACGGCGTTATCAGTACTTATCGATTTGGTTGGTGATTAATGCGTCTGTGGAAGATAGCATAGCACACAGCGGTACGAGTATCTCACGCAGCGAAAGTCGCAGGAAATTAGTCGAATATTAATTACGGCCGTTGTAATTAACGAGACTAGGGTTAATAGATAGTCAAAGTATAGCAAGTACGATCAAATTATAGAAGGAGGGCAAAATATGTCAGAAGTGGGCCCAAAACAACTTAATGGAAGGAATTAGCTATTATATTATTATGTGGAGCGTTTTTTCAGTCAATCGCAGATCGAGAAAAATCAAAAGTTTCAAAAGCAAAATCTGTGCTAGTCGCGGGAGCCGAAGTAGAAATTATAATTAAAATAAAGATTATGACTAAAATAATTTAATAGTAAAATTAATTGTAGGAATTAATCAGTAACATAGAATTATTTATCGGAATAAATATTAACTTGGAACTATGTATCGGAATTATTTATTGAAGGAAGATTATTCTGAACTAACTTAACTATCGAATTAGATTTGTATTGTGAAGTAAAACTACTTGAGTCTAAATAATTATCGAGTTAATCAATTGCAATGGGATTAATTAATGAGCTAAAACTATTTGTCCTTTTTTGTATAGCATTTAATTAAACAAATAGTGTACCAGGGATTATTTTTACTTTTCGATGTCGACAGCATGTCTACGCCAATGTAAGTGTTTGGTTAATTTATATTTATTTCTTCGGGCTACTTTCATACACTAGTTTTATTACGCCATTATATTTGATTTATCTGATTGACTGCATTTATTTCATTATTTCGGGGCTCATTATTTTATGTAGATTATTGAATTTTAACCATGATTATTGTATTATTGTCGACGTTGATTTACTTATCATAGTTTATTGCATTTATTATTATAGTTATTTCTGAAGATTTCTAATACACTAGCGTTAAATTGGTTTACGTTGCTATTGGTTTACTCCTGCCCTATAGGGAAATAGTGCTCAATAATTCTAAGAACAATCATAATTATTGGTATCGAAAGTTAAGCCATCAGCTAACGCCTCAAATCGACCCAATTCGCGATAAATTCTACTATTCTTTTTTTGTTAGTCAATTATATTTTATTTTAGTAATTCGTTTCGATTCCAGAAAATCCTGAAGGGGTTAGGGACGGAGCTAAGATCAAAGTACTTTAAATATCAATGAAACACCAAAACCTCTAGTAAAACTAAATTATACGACAATCTAGTTTCAATCAATTTGAAACCTACTTATTGTTTTTCAGTAATGAATTGTTATCTTCAAATATCGATTTCGGTACATTTATAAATAAATTACATCAGATAATTTTGTTAATTTTGTTTGCTATAATTACATCAGATAATTTTGTTATATACTGTAGAAAGGATATTTACGCGTTGCGTAACGCGTTTATGGAATCACGAAACCGATGATTTACCGTCAGCAAGGAATGTCACAAAGGCCCTCTCTTTTATCATTTTCGCGCACGTTACGTGTGACATAAATAATGACGCGAAAAATGGCCGCCACTAACAAACCGGGCAGCAAAAACAGTTCACACGACCGACCCGACCGACTATACCGTACGGTGTCGGACTTTTGGATGAGTAATTATTAAAGGAGATTTTTTGTTACTCCACAGGAAATTGTATAACAATATACGAATTCTAAGGATACAAGTAGACAATTATAATCTCGGAATTGCTGCGAAAATGAGTTTGGAAAAATTAAGGTCCATTGTATCTAAAATCTTTGTCAATAAAACTGAGATTTTCTAATAAAAAATTAATACTGCAATGTGATATCGTGTTAAACCATACTACACGTCACTAAACATTTCGGCATGTCCAGTTTATTTGGTTAGAATTGAAATAAAAATGGATGTAGGAATACAATTTGAATAGAAAAATTCTTGGACATGATCGCCACCCCATCTTTCATATACTGGTTTTCATATACTTGTTATATATCAAAGTGACCATATGTAAGCATTTACCTCGTACTGCAAGCATTTGAATCCCACTGTAGACGGGTTGACAATGAACGCGAATTATACGCGTTTTCAAAGAAATTAGAAAATTTCCGTCGTATGGTCTTTTTTAAACATACTACAAACGTGAAACAAACTTGAAAAAACTGACGCACTACTTACAGCAAACGTATTTATATGTTTTAACATATGATCACCACTCGTCGATCACTCGCATCGTCAGCATCATTTGTTATTTGCATTCCATAAAAACGGATGTGTTTTTATTTATACTCCATTCGTTCTCATCTTTTGTTTATAAAATTACTATAGGTAAGTGTTTATAATATAATTTATATTAATATGATTTATTATAAAAACGTATGCATACGTTCTTAAATTTTCAAAAAACGGGGTACATACACTGTGATTATAAAAATGGTCCGTAACGAAAGGGTTAATAATTAAAATTTAATTAATAATGTCATTTAATTACTGTAATATTTTACTGTTGCAGATAAAATGAGCGGACATATTAAAAAAAAGGCGAATAAATACATTTAATGAGAAACGGAAGACTGAATTTCCATTCATCTTAAAAATAAAAGAGGAATTGGTGAAATGTACTATTTGTTCCGGTCAATTTGATATTGTGAGTCATGGCCTATCAGCTATTGAGGACCATTGTAAAACTAGTAAGCATAAATCTGCCTTAGATGCGTAGTCATCATCCAAGAAAAAGACACACTTTCTAAGAAGCCCCAGTTATGCCAAATCAGAAATGTTGATGGCAATTCAAGAAGGAAAGTTTGCAATCCCTACAATTAAACATAATCACAGATTCCGAAGCGCCGATTGCACCTCAAAACTGATCAAAAAGTTTTCTAGCCAAATGTTTAGTTGTGCTCGAACAAAATGTGAAGCAATTATTATCAATGTGTTCAAAAACATTTGCAATAATAATTTGGAGAATGATCTGTCAAAAACCTCATATGTTACCTTGCTTTCTGATGCATCAAATCATAACGAAATTAAAGTGTACCCAATTCTAATAATATATTGTAATATCAAAGAGCCAAAGTTCAATTATTAAATATAGAGTCAATTACGGCCGTGTATTTGTCAGAACATATTTTTAAATGTGTTGATGATAACAAAATTCTAATAAAATATTGGCTATTTCTGTAGACAACACAAATCTAAATTTTGGTGGATTGAAGCGACGTGGAACAAATAATGTTCAAAAACAATTAATTCAAAAATTACAGCGAAACATTATTAGAGTCGGCTGCAACGCACACAATTTATCTAACGCAATTAATACTGCCACATCAAGTATGTCAATTGATGTCGAAATCATCATTCCTCAAATTTATTTATTTTTCCATCGGTTCACTGTTAGAGTGGCTTCATTGAAAAACTTCTGCGAAGAAGCTGGCGTTGAGAACCAAAAACTATTAGGCTTTTCGAAAGTTCGTTGGTTAGCTTTATCTCCGGCAATTGAAAGAGTTTTAAAATTGTATCAGCCATTAAAGTCATGTCATACTATCTCAGCATTGACAAATGCCGAAAAGTCTTATATTCGTTTTTCAATAATAAAATGAGTGAGATGTTGTTGTTATTTAGTCACGGTCAAGCTACAATTTTTCAGATTACTGTGAAAAAAAATTAAAAGGACGCTATTTCTGCTGCTGAAGTAGAGCTCATTTTAAAAAAATTTGAAAGAACAAATTGAAATCAGAAGAGACCAACAGTTTCTTCCTCTTATGGTTACCCAACTATTGAAACATGCTGAAGATCAAATAATAAAATTAAGAAAAAGTGTATGCAGAAAGTTGACATATTGTACTGTAATTGCTTGGAATACGTAGAAGAATGGACACAACATCTTAAAGTAGATGTATTCGCATGGTAGATGTATTCACGAAAATGCTAAATGGGAACAAATTAGTGACACAATTTGTTATTTACAAAATTTAATTCAATTTGAGATCGACGACAATAAATTATTCGATGAAGTTCACAGAGTGAATTCGTATTGTACAGAAATAAATTTTCAGCCTGGCATTTGAAAGAAATTGAACCAGATAAATGATGGGTTGAAATTTTTTATCATTTTACGTCATATTCCATTTCAAAATATTTAAAAAATAGTCGAAGTTGCTTTTTGTTGGCCAGGTACAAATGCTTCAGTGGAGACTGTATTCAATAACCAATGATATCTGGATTGAAGAAAAATCGCGATTATCAGTTAATTCGTTGTCTTTAATTTTAACAATCAAATATAATTTACGAAATGTAAACTGTACTGAATTTGCCGATATAATTGAAAAAGATGAAAAGGTCGGTCAGTCGATAAAGGATTAAACGACTGAATGATTCAAAAAGTTAAGAAAAATTACAGAAACTATTTCTAAGAAAATGGGATGTAAAATTTATATAAAATAGGATAACCTCTCTGTATGGTAAATTGTGAAATTAGGAAAAGTGATTCCAATAAAATCAACTTTAATCAGGCTATAGAAATAAGTGTGTTATAATTAATAATCTAAAATAGTTTCTGAAATACAGTTAAAAGGTTTTAAATTTTTAAATTTGAAATGTGGGAACGTTAAAATTCTTTCTGCTCGTCTCCTTGTGGCAGACATGTTTTGTAAACTTTCAGAAATATCTTGTCATTAATAATGAAAAAACCTTTATCGAGAACTAACCTCATTTGGAACAACTATTTCAAAACTATTTAAACGAACTAAATTCTGTAAACGAGAATAAAAAACGATGGTGCTAAATTTCAAATATACAGATATCAGGGTA
The DNA here is from genome assembly GCA_009867245.2 of Adranes taylori. NCBI lineage: Eukaryota > Metazoa > Arthropoda > Insecta > Coleoptera > Staphylinidae > Adranes > Adranes taylori. The sequence goes on from WYDF02056714.1 coordinate 6,945, forward strand.
TCCTAATTTATGTAATTTTCTAGTTCATTTTCTTATTCTAGACTAGTGGTTTTCAAATTTTGCTAATTTAAGAAACCTTTATGAGTATAAAATAATTTCGCGGAATCCAGGATCATGAATAATAGATTCTTCGAAATCTAGATAGGATATATAAAGAAAAATATTTTTATATTCATTTATTATATTATAATAGAAGTTAGGAAAGTATTAAAAATAAAGTTCAAATTTTCAATTTTAATAACTGGGACTTGCTATGTTTTGTACAAAACTTTGATGGGTTATTTGTAAACACATTTCATGTTCAGCATTCAATTTATTTCTGTATTTTGTGTTCGTTCCAATATATGCTGAAAACGACTGTTTTGCACAAATATGTAACTAAAAGCATTAAGGCTTTTAGAGCTTTTGCAAAAACTTGAGGCGATTCGGTGTAAATTTTTAACCAAAAATCAAGAATCTTCTCGTTCGTATCTGCATTTTAATGTAGAATATGTTAATAGTTCAATCAGTTGTTCCTGTTTTGTCAGATTTATTAAATTCATTTAAACTTGTAAATATATTTACCTCGTTCGGTCAATTCAGTGTGCTTCATATTTTATTTATTATTTTCATTATTTTGATGAATCTTTTATGCCTGTTTATGGAAACTATTCGTGCCTTTTGTGGAACCCCAGGGTCCCGTGGAACACAGTTTGAATAACTTGAACAGTCCTAGAACAACGATTTAATCTACAAAAAAAAATTCGTATTTAGAGCAAATAATTATAGGCATATCACTTAAAATATTTAGTGAGTTACAAAACTTCCTCTGTGTTTAGTTTTTAAGTCACATTCCATACACTCAAATGGCTTCTCTTCTGAATGAATTCCTTTGTGCTTTTTCTCTTCTGAATGTTTCGTTTGTGTATTACAAGATTTCCCTATGCTGCCGTTTTGTAACCACATTCCGTACACTTGAAAGGCTTTTTTTCTCAATTAGTTAGTTTGCGTTTAAGACGATAGTCTTTTATTGCAAATTTGTAGGTACACTCAAATTAATGAGTCTTCTGAATCTTCAAAGTAATGAGTCTTCGCAACATCGTATTTTACTAAAGATACTGCATTAGTGGTAATTTTATTAGATGTTTATTGAGACAACACCTCGGCACAACTTCTGTTAAATTTTTGAATTCACGATAGATACTATTTTAAAATGTTCATCGCCTGGAAATATTACCAAATTTAATTTAAAAAGGCGCAGTTGTTTAGAAGAAATACACAACATGCATACACAACATGCGTGAGATAACATTTAATAGAAAATAATCACAAAACCTTGGAAATAAAAGGAAAAAAATAATTTACATAAATACAAATAAGAACAAGGACACATCACTGGTGACTGGTAGCATAAATGTACATCATAGTAATAGAACTGATTGTAAATTCAAAACAATAGGTGAAATGATCAAAACAGGACTTTTCCGTTAAAGCATAATAACCAAAGTGTTAACAAGAACGAAATAAATAGATCAGTGTATTCTGCTATTGCAACAGGGAATACAATTTATCCTAGTTCCATAAATCTACTGCAGCACGTATGTGGTACAAATTAATCATTCAGTATAAATAATAATGTAATAATTATAGACAGAGATTAAAATATCAACGTCAATGCCAACGTTTTATTATCGACCTTAGGAACGGTTTGAGTTCGTCTTCAACTAGATCTTCGGGTTGTCAATTAAGAGAGTTCTATGCAGCAATCAGTTCTGTATCTGCTAATATATCTAATCCCCAAAAAAGGTTTTAGGTCAATTGCGTGCAAATACTGTATTAGAGACTACTAGGAATGACCCTTTTCTGAATAAAATATAAATGATTAATTTTAGTGCTATTTACTTTAAACTTTGGAAAAAGTTAAGTACAATGCTAAATGTGAATGACTATTAGTGGCCGATAATTACACATTTCGTAAAGACCGATAAAACGACGCTAGGTGTTTCTCATTTCTCTCGTAGTACTGGAAGAACCACAAATGCATGTGAATCTTTTCACAGCCATAATTTAATGCTATTTTCGATAAGTAGCAACTGTACATCTATAAATTCTGGTGGATGTTTGGTTAACTCTTCCATTAAAATGAGCCGTGTTAATTTGCCTAGTTTTGAAAAATATTTGTTATAAAAAGCGCCAGCAATATGAAAATGGGCTATAAAAATTGTACTCCGTTCAGAAACTTTCTGGCATGATAAACATAAATTACCATATTTGAATTTAATTCTACAATAAATCCAATGTACCAAATAACAGACCGTATTATTTCTTAGTAGTATTTTAGTGAAGCTGCTATTTCTAGTGGAAAAATACTGTGTCGATGGTTCAAATTGTTTCGACAGTGCTTCAAAGCAAAACCTCCTAAACTTACAATAAAATTTCTGCCATATTTATTGAAAAGATTCTTTTCAATGAATTTTCAATAAAGCCTGTACAAATGTATCAATAGTAGTAAGTACTACTCCCATGTTTAGAACATCTGAGAAAATGTGACTAATAAAAATAAGGATAAGGATAGAATAAGGACTAATAAAAATAAGGATGTGTGATTCAAAATATGTTTCTAGTTATATTTTATTATTTCATTATTTGTAACTTTTATATTGACCTCAAATAAAGTTTGGTGCTTGAATCTTTTAATACGAAAGGTCTGCTCTGTCCGGTAAATCTAAATAAATATCCATGAGTTTAAGCATTAATCACGCAAGTAATTTATGAAAGTGTGTGTATTCACCAATAACTTTTTATTCTTATTTTCAACCTTTTCCTAACAAAAAGGACTATAGAAGAAAATATTTAATCTGGTGCTTGTGAATCTGTCTAATCATTTTCTTTTTTAGAGATGAGATCGTATATCACAGCGTGAGACTTAAATGAAATTAGCAAACAACATGTAAGAAAATGAACGAGAAAACAATCTGTGGATAATGATAGTAGAAAAAAAATTTTTTTTTCATTATATATATATAAGTGCCTGACGTATACTTTATTTATATGCAAACATTTTAATTAACACTTAAATTAATCAAAAATTATCATTTATTGGATCGCCTGTTTGTTTAGTGACCACACAGACCAATCAAAGAATTACATATTTTGATTGAGTCAAGCGTTATTTTGTAGTAATTCATAATGAGATCAGTTGGAACTGTTTTTATTTCGATACTACCACGTGTAAGTACAATTGTTTAGTTTGTGACTATAGTTTCAACCCTTCCGGGTCATCTTCAGACAAAGTACAATTGTTTAGATTGTGTAGAATTGTTAGAACTCCGGTTCTAGGGTTCATATTGGACTTAGTGGTGTTACCTGTTAAAGTACAAGGTGAGAGAGCCAACAACTAGATAAACGAGCAACAACACGACAACAACAAGACAACGATTTTCGAGGGACTGGGGCTCCCGTTTATTCGTTGACATCAATAAGTCCAATCCCTCATAGGCCCAATATCTAATAGACATCTGCTTCCGACACCCCAATAATAGAACCTAAATAAACTCAAAAATCCCTAGTCTGTATGCCTGAAGATGGCCCCTGAGGGTTGAAATTATAGTCACAATCTAAAGAATTGTATTATACGTAGCAGTAACGAAGTAAAAACACTTCAAATTGATCTCGTTAGGTATTTGGTAGATATGCTGCAATACTGCAATACTACAATACTACTTTTAATAATGATAATATGAGATACCGTTCCAATTTAATTACAGTCTGCATCCAATTTTGGTGTTGGTAACCGTCAGATAAAATGATTTACTATAAAAAAATTTATTTAAAAGCCTGTTGTTTCTTATATTTTCGTTATATATTGTAACATAGCATGTTACCCAGATTAACTCTAAATAAATTGATTACTTACAATAACTATATTGTAACACCGCGGCACTGGTAAGAAACCAGTTTATAAGATAAAATGTAAATATAATTAAATTGTATGAAGACGGTTACGTGCAAGCAGTAAATATATTTAGTAAATAGAGTGATGATCGATGAGAGATTGGTTTAGTTATTATTTGCTGTTGACTTACTGTTATGTTATGGTAACGCATATAGCGTTGATAGGTAAGCCTAGGAGACTTGTGCATTAAACGGCTTGTCTCGCGCTGATGTTGAATTGCTGTTCTGCACTGAAAATAAGCGTAAACCGTACCACGTAAAAATTGGTCGACTGAGTGGCTCTATATAGACCGTATAACAGAGAAAGAATTTCTGTCGAGGCTCACGCCTATATAGTGCATGTAGCTAATGTGAAACGACCTACTTTGGCTACAGTCGCTCGATACGCTTATCACTTTTGCTCGATCGTGGTGTTACTAAGATATAATGGTTTCACAGCATTCCTAGCATTATCATATTCCGCCTTAATATGCTAAAGTCAACCCATTGTATGATAACTCGCTCTTACATGCTCCCCGCATATTTATTGTTTTCATTATCACCGCATGTTTTATATGCACCGCTAATTAATTGATTGCTAGATTATTTTTATGTATTTGATTTAATATTTGCTTACCGCTATTAATGCCTTACTGTTTATTTCTGACATTTAATTAATTGACATTTAATTGTGCATTTCTTTCTTTGTTTGTATTTGTCTATGAAGAATAATACACGGTTTTGTTAAAACGTTAATGTTGTTTTACTACACTAATTAGGGGTCAGTTTATTTCAGCTGTCCACACGATTTCGAACACCTGGGCAACCCAGAAAACTACAGTTGCATGTGCTCTCAGTAAGTCCCTGAGAACCGAAGGAACAACAAACAAGATCATTTCCAGTGTGCGATCTCACGTTAAACGGACCTAACGCCCGAGTGTTGCATTTCCGAAGGATAGAAAGATTTTGTAGTATTGTGCAATTTATGAAAGAAGACGGTCGGAACGAATTCGATTGGAATGTGGTCGTAATTAGGGTTAT
>WYDF02056725.1:0-11897 GCA_009867245.2 Adranes taylori
GAGTAAAGTAGAAAATTAAGTTATATAATATAATCTAACATAATAAAAAAATTTAAATGCACGCCACTGCTAGTATTCAATGTAAACTAAACGTGACAAAATAAGTACCAAAAGCGTTCCAGACAGACAGACGGACGGACAGACAGACGGACAGAGCTAGAGGTTTATATATAAGTATGGTTTTTATTTAGGTTTAATTCATCTGGGTATATTTTTTTGGAATCTATTTTTTTGAAAATGGTGCATTGGGTTTAATTAACGTTAAGTGCAATTTTATTAGAGTTGTACGAGTTTTGTATTTTATTGAAGTAGGTATTTCCCTCGTTAATCCTACTTGTTATGTATTCTGCAAACATGTGACATCTGCATTATGTCATCTTCTGCATGTGTCATCTTATCATTTTGTGCTTTGTATGTTTTGTGATTGATGAGATAGCATTTGTGTATATGATGAAAAGGAAAGGACCAAGAACGCTTCCTTGTGCTACACCTACATTTACTGGCAGTCGGTTTGAGAAATACGATTTTTCCTTGTCAATTTTTACTTATTGGAAACGATCAGACAGAAACGTTTTGATAAAATTTAATGAGTTGTTATTTATTCCATATATTGTAGTTTTTAGTACCATACTTCGTGTTGTACACAATCAAAGGCTTTTGTGAGATCCATGAATATGCTACATAGGATTTGGTGATATTCCAGTGTTTGGGCAATTTTCGTGATGAGCTCAAAAAGAGATATACTAGATTACGTTTATTTATGAAACCGTGTTCTAGTTTTTGCAATTTTATGACCATTTTAATAATTTAACACAGAAAAAAATATTTCAGAAATCAAAAGTCTAAGTTTGACTAGATTACGTTAGAGTACAAAAAGTTAGGTGGGCCGCATGCCGCAGCATGTAAGCCAAAATAATACCTCGGTTATCGTGGATGTTATTATTATTGAGCGACTAAGCCCAACCTCGGTTAGCCTAGGTTAGACTCATACACTCTAGTCGTATAGGAACTAGGTTAGCGGTAAGTTAGAAGAAGAAAGAAAGTAAATACATCCCATGAATAAAGCATTATAAGGTTTATCTAATTCGTTACCAAACACGTTGATAATACGGCGAATATCGCGTGCTGCCGCTGGCTGCAGTTCTAGCTCGATCGCTGCTGTCGAGTACTGTTGTTGCTGCTGGCTAATGTGCTTCGAGATCGCAAATTGAGATCTGACTAAATCTATTTTTTTTTGTTTTACGTAGGAAGTGGAGAAGCCTTTAAAAGGCTGTTGGATGCCCGTGCATCCAACAGCGTGGGGTTTTCCTAACTAAAACTCCACTCCCTGTTGGGATTGTATATTTTTGGGTGACTGGAGAGTTTCTTTGAAGGAGGCTTTAGGATTTATCATCCTCTTCAGCCTGGAACTGGTAATTAATAGAATGCTTTTAAAAATTCTGGTAAGCTGATAGCTTGCAGATAAGATATACGCTATACCATTCACTTTACAGCCAAGGGAACATGCAATACCTTGGCCATAGCATGGTTAACTGATGAGGGAGTTTGGGTTAGTGGGGTGAGCTGATTTTCTGGTGGTCTTGTATATGGAATTGTCCTGGCTTGGCTGCGCAAGTGGGTGTTAGTTGACCTGAAATAGAAAATAGGATGTTGTGGAAGAGAGTGATTGTTTTTTTTTTATCTTTTTTGTGTTTTTTTTTATTTTGACTAAATCTAATAAGCACTTATTAGACTAATTCTAATAAGTGCACGACTATTTATACCTTAAGCAGTGCGGCAAGATTCCCACTCCTAGCAGCAGCGAGCGATGCCGGTACTTACGAAAAACAGACAGCGCACTCAAGTTATGCGCCTCACGGTAATGTGTACGTAACGGATACGCACTTGCATTATTATATATATTGCGAATAGGAGACTCAAGTAACTTTGTTATAATAATCTTTAGTTTATTAGATCTACTTTAAACTGCAGTATTGTATTTAATTCATTTCACTCACGTGGGATATAATTAATTTCTGTCAAGTAAATTCTCATGTTTTAGGAGCCTACCAGTACTGTGTCAATTTGTCTTACTTTTGGACGTTAATTTATCTAGTGATAATCCATTTATAAGCTATTTGTCCTTATCACTAATGGATATACCTGGAAAAATAGTAGCAACTATGGTATGTAAAAAGTTTGGAAGAAGATGGCCTTCTTGTATAACATTTGCAACATTGGCTCTTGGATTTTTTGTCCATTGCATTTATTTACGTAAGAAATTCTAGTTTCTCGAACACATTGTAAAAAGATTACACAAAATTCTTCATTTTTATAGATCCGCAATATGCAACGTTTCTTTCTGCTCTAAAGATTTTCATCAGATTTATGACGTCATTAGCACAATCTATAGTTTTATTATCTGTTATTGAATCAATCCCAACATGTGTAAGGCAAGTTGGAATTGCAACCATTGCAATATCAACCATTCTCGTGCAGATATCTGGACCTTATATTGTTTATATGGTAAGTTGATTAATTATTATGTGAGAAAATAGTTGCTTGAAGATTTTTCTAAAATTATTTGTTCTCCATATATCATAAATCCGTGCTGCGTATATCTTTATAGTACCATTGGGTACGCAAAAGTTATAAGATATACTAGGATTCCTGCATAGTTTTGGCCTATGGATTTCTGTTAAAATTGATGTTATGGGATTCCTGAGAAAATATTTTCTTCAATTGGATGAGTAATTACTTAAGGATGGTACGTGTGTGGGCAAATGGATAAAAAATAAATAGCAAATTGACACCTTTTTTGTTTTACGTACGAAATGGAGAAACCTTCAAAAGGCGAAGGACGCCTGTGCATCCAACAGTGTATGATTTCTACCGCACTAAAACTCGTTCCCTGTTGGGATTGTATATAGTTAGGGACATTGGAGAGTTTATTTGAAGGAGGCTTTAGAGTTTATCATCCTCTTTAGCCTGGAACTGGTAATGAGTGGAATATTTTTATAAATTATGGTAAGCTGATAGCTTGCAGATAAAATGTACGCTATAGCATTCGCCAAGCCAAGGGAACTGCGGCACTTTGGCCTTAGCATGGTAAACTGATGAGGGAGTTTAGTTTAGTGGGGTGAGCTGATTTGCTGGTGATCTTGTATATTCTAATTACACTGGCTTGGCTGCGCAAGTGTTAGTTGACCTGAAATAGAAATTAAGGATGTTGTTGAAGGGAGTGTTTGTTTTTTTAGTCTTTTTTGTTTTTTTCGATTTTTTTATATTTACTTTATTATTTTTTAAATTTTTATCTTTTTGTTTTTTTTTTATAATATAGGCGCATGAATCATCTTAGGGACAGTGGGATTAAATCAAGGATATCCTGGATATCCTCAGGAGGTTCCTGCTTGGTCTGGATAATTCTAGCTGGCGGATGTGGGAAGGGTCTGTGTGGCTGTTTGCTACGGTGGTGATTGACTTTCCAATCAGAACGAAGATTTTGGTTCGCTATTGGGTAGTTTTTTGCATCACGCCGAGTCGGATATTTAGAGTGTAGAATTTTAAACCATCTGTGATAGGCTCAGCAGAGCAGTGTTCATATACTAGTTCATATAGTTCATATCGGAAATTGGAAGTGTAACCTGTGAATTTTTCGAAGTATTCTTCGTTCACAGATAGTAAGTTTGTGCACTTGCGCATTAGAAAGTGTGGAATATAGAACAGCTCTACAGTCTATCAGTGGCCTAATATAGGTTTTGTAAGTGATGTAGAGTTTTTGTATGACAGGCTCTGAAACGTCCTCTGATTGTGGAGATCATGTTCATGCGTTTGCGTATCCTGGAAAGGGTGTAGTTAAGGTCAGAATTCCAGTTAAAAGTTCTATTAAACCAGACACCTAGATAGCAGATTTCGCCTTTTAACGAAATGGGTTCATTCCAGTGCAGGAGTTTGATGTGGGCGGGGTTTTGATGTTTCGTTTTGACATGGTTGGGATGATGAATGAAGATGGCTTGAGTTTTACTCGGATTAGGGGTGATGCACCATTTTTGCGGCAATTTAAAAAATTGTCTAAAGATAACTGCAGATGACGGTTTGCAGTTTCCACTTTTAGGGCTTACTGAGCATACAAGCTATGTCATCAGCATACAAAGCACTATGAGTATCTGGAGTGGTTGGGGGTTGGAGATCATAGCAGTACATGATGTACAAAAGAGGAGCAAGGACAGACCCTTGTGGTACGCCAGATTGAAGTTGTATGGATCTGGAGAGAGTGTCTTCACTTTTAATTTGGGTGGTATGATCGGATAGATATGACCGGACCATCTTTGGTATGTTAGGATGAAGGATATGAAGCTCATGGAGTTTCCGAACTAGCCCAGCGTGCCAGACAGAGTCAATAGCATGAGAGATATCTAGAAATACTGCCAAAGCGCAATGGCCATTGTTAAGTGCTCGTATGATATCTGTTTGAAATTTTGGGAGAGAGTCCATAGTAGAGCGTGATGCTGGTTCTCTGGGAGAACTTTGTTCATCTCTATAGAGTTTCGTAGGCGAGATGTGAAGATTCTTTCAAAAGTTTTTCCTAAGACGTTAAGAAGTGTGATTGGTCGATATGATGAAACATATCTAGGGTATTTGCGAGATTTAGGAATCATGACCGCTTGACCAGTTTTCCAATCTATTGGGAAGTGCCACCAATAAAAGACATTTATTGTAAATCTTATTGTTAGGAGCGATATGGTCTCAGCAGGAATATGTTTGAGGATACAATGAGTTAAAGCGTCTGAACCAGGAGTGTTGTTTTTGCTTTTATTTAGTGTTTCGGATACATCATCTTGAGTGATAGGATATAGAATATCGTCTTGTTCAGGAAAATCTATGAGTGGTGTGTGGCGAATAAACAAACCGCTTACGAGATTGTTTGTTTCCTCAAAAACATTGGGCTCGAAAAGTGCGTAGTGGTGGAGCGTAGTGGAAAGTGCGTAGTGGTACTTTGTACGTGTTTTCCAGATAGTCAGCGAAAAGTTCAGCTTTATCAGTGGAGTTGTTTAGAATTTGACCCTGGAGTTGTCTAGAATGTAATTATTTGTCAGGCGGGATTTTGGAACGCTTGTTTGATCTGTAAGTTGACGGAATTTTTGCCAGAATTGTTTACCATTACGCTAATCGAGTTTTGATGTGGCTTCAACCCAACACACTTCCCTATATTCAATTATATTGCGGCGAAAAAGAGCATTGAGTATGTTCCATTCAGATTTAATGGCAGGGTCTCTCTGAGCAATATATCGCCGATAAATTCGCTTTTTCTCTCTTCTCATGTTAATAATATCGGGAGGAAGAGGATGTCTATGTCGGAATACGGTTTACAGAGGAATTCTCTCTCATGCTGAATTTTGTATGATTTCAGATAAATTGGCAACAGTGGTGTCTAATTCTGAAGGGGTGCTCATAGGTAACTTAAGCGGGGTATTTTGTAAAATATTATTTTGAAAGGGTTGCCAATTTGCATTTTCAATGTCACGTATAGTGATTTGTGATGGTGGGGGAATAAGCGTTGAATCAGTTAGTTTTGACCAGAAGTGGATAATGGTCTGATCTGACTGAAGTGCCGGCGAAGTGCCTGGCTCTATAAATTGGATAAGACTTTCAGTGACCACTATATGATCAATAATTGATAAGCAGGTGCCACAGAAAATGGGTTCTGTATTTCTCATACGTTGTAATGGAAATTGTGTGAAACAATTAGTGAGAATTTCGCCGTTTGGATTTGTTGCCGAGTCGCCTACATCTACGTGGTGAGCGTTAAAGTTGCCCATAATTATGGCTTTCTGAAGAAGTGAGAAAATTGAAGAAAGTCTTGAGAAATGGTTTCAGTGGGCGGGTTATAATAAGAGAAGAAAGTGACTGTAAGATTTGTGAATTGAATGTTTGCAGCCACACACTCGAGATGTTGATATTGTGGAGGAATGTGAAATGGAGTACTAGTATAATTACTGTGGATGACCAAAGATGTTCTTCTCATGCTATCTAAGGGACTATTTTTTTGAAATACTTTGAAATTAGAAATCTTAATATCGCGTTGGATTTTGGTTTCGGTAATAGAGTGGATATGCACTTTGTCGGATAAAAGGAGATTTTTAATGGTATAAATTTTATGCCGTACTCCACAGACATTCACAGACATTCATGAACTCCATTGAATTGGAATAATCACGATTGAAACCGTGTTGTTGGAGAAGGATACGTAGGTTTCCCTACTAGAAGGTTGCGGGAGACTTGCCAGATTGCTTCCTGAATTAGGGAGTGTTTGTCAGGAAAGACATTGAGGACAGTGGAGGTTACGACTCGGATGAGGTCGTCTGTGTGGATAAGATGGTTGAGCACTAGATCTTCTTCAGTCTTTTGCTCAGGGATTGGAGGAATGGATGAGTCGATACCCTTGGCGGGTGCAACCTTCTCAGGTTTTTTTGGGGCTCTTGTTTTTTGCGGCACTAGTTGGACCATGCCTCATGTCTGCCGCCAGAGTTGAGGCATTTGGGGTGGGCTTGCTAGCATACGCGAGCACGGTGGTGTTGGCCGTATTTGGAGCAGCACAGCTGGTTTTGGCACTCGTTTACGAGCGACCGATGGCAAAGCATTTGGCGCATTGCTTTGAGGTTGGTGTCAGGTTGTGGGATGACTCCGCAGGGTAGAAGCGGCCATAGAGATATAAGCCTTTGCGTAAAAGAGTGGCATACCTGCTACGGTCATTTGTGAACCCAATGATCATATTGAGGAGCTTGTTTGTCTGTCGAGAAATGATTCTGAAGACTTTGAGGTCCTGAGAGCCTTCGGCTTCGTCGGTTTCGGGGACCTCTTCCACCTCGTGGACTGAGATGTCTTGGGTTACTCCCTTGACAACAAGGGAGTAAGAATGGTATGTGGGTTTTTTGGTTGACTGTGGTTTCGGAAACGCGGTTGAAAGGTGAGCTCACGATGGCCTGTGAGCTGTTGGAGGATTATTTGGAGTGAAGAGGAAATTGGTTCCAGAGTTACGATGAGTGCCATCCTGTTTGCATTGACCTTGATGGTCTTCACCACATCTTTTAGAAGAGTGAGCTGGATAGTGTGTGAGTTTGGGATGCGTGCGGGTCAGGGATGTTTCTTACGATATATTCGTAATGCCCGTTTTACATTGTGCAATAATTGCGTGCAATTATCGTGCACGCAACAAATTGCAGAAAAGTTGCTTAGTGTAAAAGGAATTTATTGCACACAATCAATTGCATGCAAGACTTGCAAGCAGTTAGGACACGTTCTATTCAAAGCAACTCTTGCACCCGCAATTTTAGTGATTTTTGGTGATTTTGCTGCTACTATGCATTTTTTGTACCAAATATTTATTTTGTTTTCTTTGCATATGATTTAACCTATAGAATGCAGTTTGTTATCAGTGTGTTCCCTTCATTAAAATGGATAATCAGATTATGTTTATGACTTTGTTGATCGGTGGTGGCCTCTTATTATTTTTCAGAAGTACTTATTAATATAATCAGTTTAATCATAAGGGTTTATATGAAATATGTTTTTAATTAATTTTAGACGTTTGTTTATGAATAATTAGTCACAAAATTTAAACCAAGTAAGCGCTTATTTAGACATAAGCATGGATAGATATCACACTAAAAAAAGCATGATATTGGATGCGTGCATATGTATTTAATAAGGTTAAAAAATGAATTAAAAATTAAAATTTCAATTAGTAAATGTACTTAAAAAATGAGGTTAAATTGTTTTTTAAACGCCGCACATCGGCGAAATAATCTTGCACAATGTAAAATACAAAACTTGCGTCCGGAATACTATTGCAGAAATTTTGTTGCGTGCAAGTTAATTGCACGCAATTATTGCACAATGTAAAACGGGTATAAGAGTAGTTTTTTTCTGATTCAGTGGAGAACACCCTTATAGAGGAGTAGGAAGATTGGGAAGAAGATGCTCTAGAAGGTGGGGAGACACATTCACATTCATAAACACATTTTTATACGTGTTTTAATTATTTTAGCTGAACTGTCTGCGATGTTATATGTCATTTATTGAGTGTAGCTATAAGATATGATAGTTCTATATACTTATATAAACGTCTAGCTTTGTCCATCTGTCTGGACCGCTTTTGATACTTATATTTAAACGTCTAGCTATGTGAGGAAGAGTAGTATTCTGAATTGCCTGAACAACGACATGATTGAAGAGAATTTATTATTTTTATTTATGTTCATTTGGATTTTTCTTGTGCCATTTAATATGTGAAATTAAATGTCAAATTTTGTAATTACATTTAAATAAAATATGACCCGGTAATGGATAGTTGTTTTACGACGGGTTATCATCTAGTTACTATATAGTGATGTGGTCGATGTCGATGTGGTTTGTACATCGATGTGGCTGGTACATGTCAATGTGGTTCGTACATGTCGATGTGGTTTATACATCGATAAATAAAGTACTTTGGCTTTGTTACTGTAATTATGAAAATTGTATAGTTCATAAGTTCAGTTAAATATAATAGAAACATATTTCCAAAAACAGCTGCACTGTTTATGACTAACTGTCATAATTGAAAGGAACAGTTCTGATCAAGGGACAATCGTTAAGCCCAAAACAATTAATTAATTGACTAATGTCTTTTACATCCGCGTATGAATTTAAGTGGAATTTTTATAATACTTGGGGTGTTAATTTTGAATAATTCAATGAACTTCAACTTTAGAATTATTCAACTTTACATCATAACAAAGTTTATTTGAATCGCTTATTTGAAACGGTTACGGAGATGTCCCAAAATAATTCAATTTTAGACGTGACAACGTTTCATTCTATTGGAACTATTAAAATCGCACAAACGCTGCTATATGTTCTTGGATGTGTACAATGTGTTTGATATATGTGTATAAATATTCTCATGCAAGTTTTCACTTCTGATTATGGATAAGTCAAAATACCGCATGTGCCATTTTATATCAAAACGAGCTCAGATTTTCTACTTCAATTTAAGCGTGCCAATAATTCTAAATTTTAGATATTTTGTCACGTTCTATTTTGGAGGAGAGATTGAGAGCGCAGATTTTTGTATGAGTTGCGTAGTCTTCCTGCTTTCACCTCAGAGATACTTAGATCAATTATTGCTTTATTAGAATGCGCTTTATTTTAATACGTGATTTAAGTTATCTGTTACTAAATAAGGTTATTATTTTAGTTATTGATAGGATCGTTCTAATTAGAATTCCCTTGTCTCCCAATAGAATTTAAAATAAAACACTAGACTGGACGAATGCTCAGGTGGGCGTGCCTTTCAGATTTTATAATAACTCCTGTAGCTAAATAATTAATGGCAACGCCAGCCCTTAACATTAGTTGATAGTCTCTATAGTTCAGACAGAGAAATTAAATAGTCGTTTACACTTTAATAAAATATATTAAATAAAATGTAAATTATTAGTTCATACAGTTAAATATCTCCATGCAAAATAATAAAATAAAAATGTTAATCATGTTCAAATATTACGCAACAACAATGCAATAAAAATACAACACCAAAGTGAAACCTAACAGAATTATAGAATTAGTGTACTTATATCACAGCAGCTGTACCATCACGAACTTAAATTATAATAAATTTTCGACGGACAGTTCATTTAGATTTATTTTAAATTACTTGATCAATAAACTTGTTACTAAATAGTTTGAATTTACTTTATTCGTAAAAATAATTCCTAAAAGAATTATCTACTTTATTGTCAAAAATGCTGATTATTAAATAATGCTAGGTTTAGTACTGTCCGGTTACTAAAACCGACACACTGATTTATTCATGACTTTATTCTTATTTAATTATTATTTCAATCATAATTAATTCATAATTATATTTTCACTCAACTAACGGGTAGAGTTTCGCCGGCAGTTGCGAAATCTTTGAGTTCCTCCCAGCAGTTTGTACTCTGATTTTATTAATTCTGGCCTCCCCTTTAATTTGACCGCCTAGACACAAGCTACCTGTGCGCATACATTACTAATCGCTTCTAACCCTTATTAGTGCGCCTGTCTGCACACACCACTAGTTGGTGACATCGGTCGATATACTTTGCTCTATACATAATTCTGTATGTAAAATGATTGATGTAAGATTTAATTGATTAGCATAGGGGATAATCAATAACTATTATTATTTCTATCTTTTGAGCATAAAATGGATCTATGGTGAGTGCGCCTGATGACCGTCTGCTAGTTTCTGACTTATTTACACCGCTAAACATTTTATCGCATCTAATTATCTTGAAGTACTTACTGCTCAATGTTCAAATGTATCAAATGCTCAATTTTCAATATCTAACTAAATAGGAACCAGGACAAATTGCCTCGTTACAATATCAATTATGAGGTGGCGGGTATTTAGCGTCGGTTCTTTCAACTTAAAAATTTCCAACAATCTTTTTGGTACTGATACTAAACTTTTAATTTTTCAAAACAATATTGTCATCCTCAGTTTGATATAGCTAATAACATACATATTAATATCATACGGATATATTTTTAGGGACAAGTATATGATCCATCATATCCACTAATATTATTGGGATCATTTAGTTCTATTAATGCTTTGTGTGTAACGTGTTTGCCAGAAACAAAATACACACTGTTACCTGAAACTCTAGAAGACGCTCGAAATTTTGGCAACGATCAGAGATTTTGGTCACTGAATGAAGAAAATAGTTCGTAACTTTAAAAGTCTAGACATTGTAAAAGAACTCCAAAACTAAGCAAGGAAGAAAAGTGTGTAACAAGAAATAAAAAATGAGTAGTAGATATAGATATATTTTTTATAAAACTTTTTAGAAAAAACCTTTGTAGTACTATTGACGTAGATCATAATATATAATATAACCATTAGCAATTAATACATACATGGATCTAACAATTTCCGTTAGCAAGGAAACATTATAATGTTTTAGGTATCAATATATAATAAATAATGCCTAAATAAAACAATTTTTTAAACATATGATTAAATAACACTACAATTTGTGTTTTATTATTATACAATTTACCTTAACTCATTACAAGTCAACAACATTTTGTAGGTCTGTTGGGTGCGTATGGCTTGTACATTCATATTGGTACGGAATCCATATTTTGAGGTATTATTTTAGCCTCAAAATACTACAAGCAAAACATCGCTTTACCTACTGAAAAATTATATTTTATACATTTACGTATTTATAAGTCTGTCTAGTGTTTATTTGATCTGTTTGTTCATTTGGTTTGGTAAATTTTAGTCATTGCATAATTCTTAAATTTATTCAATAACACTCAGCAATGATATTGTTATTTGATCGATTAGTGTATTGTTATTCCTTAGTTGTACGTCACGTTTTTGGTTTAATCTTTTGATGGGTTTGTATAAATAATTCCTCGGTCACTTTTAGCCGAAGAATTTATTGACATATTTAGTTCTTTCTTTACTCGTTAGCCTGTACCCGAATTTATAGCCTCATATTAAACAATTATTCTGTTTATTGGTTGGTCATCGTGGACAAAATAATTAAGCAATTAGATTTAACAGTTTTCACTTATAATATGTATATACGCGAAATTTTACTTAGGAAGGTATAAAAAAAAACAGTTGGCTATAGTCATAAAACAATTTCATTAGAAAAGATTGGTTTTATTGGTGCCACCATTCAAAACTGATTTTGGGAAAAAGTCAGTTTTGGGAAAAAAGCAAGATATAAAAGTAACACTAGTCTAAGACCACACACCAGTTCCAGGTTGAAGAAGATGATAAATCCTAAAGCCTCCTTTAAACTCACCAATCTCCTAACAATATACAATCCCAACAGGGAGTGGAGTTTAGTGGGTAAAAATCCCACACTTGTTGG
>WYDF02056736.1:0-11897 GCA_009867245.2 Adranes taylori
AACTGTTCCTCGATTCAACTATTCCGATCAGCAGCATCCAAAATCAAAATTGCCATGATGATTTCCAATCTCCGACCTGGAGTGGCACGTTAAGAAGAAGAAGTATACTATAAAGCAGCGTATGCAATCGACTTGATGAGATCTGCTACTGCATCATACTGTTTCAATAGATACAGTCCAGTCCGTTCCTATTCTTGTTTTTCGATGTGGCATTAACAACGTTCAATGGAAATGAGTTTCACTGTGCTACAATCATGTTGGTGATAAAGTATTTTCTTGGATTGCGACGACATAATTCGGTACGTAGTTTGTGGCTGTGGCCACGAAAGTGGGTGTTTGTGTTCTTTCTGAATATGCCCTCCAGGTTGCAGCTGTAGGGCCCATTTAATATTTTATAGATTTATATCAGGCCTCCGCGAGTTTTTCGCTTCACTAGGCACGGAAGCTTCAGGAACGCTAATCTCTCTCCATAAGATAGATTCCTAATCTCAGCCGGCAGTTTAGTAGCTCTTTACTGTACAAGTTCCAGTGACTTGATATTCTTCATAAAATATAAATTCCATATCAGATGACCATATTTCAAGATAGGACGAATTTGTGCTTTGTAAATTATTAAGAAGACTTAATAAATTTGGAAATGCCTTCATCGTTATATACAATAAAGATGTTGCTTTTTTTTACTGTCCCATTTATATGCTCGTCCCATTTCAAGTTTGTGTTCATTGTGATACCAAGATCCTTCTGTGAAGCTACTACTCTCATTGGTTCATTAGCAAGTAAGTAACATTTTCCCGGGTTTGACGCATCCATATGCGAAACTGTATATTTACCAGCGTTTAATGGAGCCATTAGAGTAGGAGCCATTGTTGTGTCCAGTCGTATATTTCGTGCAGGATTTCCTGCATTTTATGATTTGGATCATCCGGGTACCCAATAATCTTTGTATCATCCGTAAAATGACTAATTCGATTTGGTGACTGTCTGAACATGTCGCTGAAATAGCAGGGGTCCAAGAACATAATTTCGCGGCATGCCGTTAAGGGTGCTGTATCATGAAAAGTAACTGTCCTTTACCAGAATTTGATAGATACGATCTGATAAGAAGCTCCGGATTCATTTGAGGAGGTTACCTCTGATTCTCATTGCATCTAGCTTGTTTCTTTCGCACTTTGTCGAATGTCTTTTCGAAATCCAGATATAAGATGTCTAGGGATTCACCCTCGTCATATTTACTAGTGCACTTGTCCCGTGTTACGAGCAGGTTGCTAGTGACCGATCGCCCGGTGAGGAATTCATGTTGCGATCTTCCAAGAGTAGCATTTTCAAGGAGGAAAGTGGTGATGTTTTCAGCTACTATTCTCTCCATGCTTTTCCATAGTATAGAGATTAGGTTAATTGGACTGCAGTTTACTGCTTTTTAGATTGACCACCCTTCTTATAGACAGGAGGGATAATTGTAGCCTTTTTTCAATCATCAGAAACTGCACTTCGGAAAATAACAAAGCAACCTGTGCAGATGGCATTCATGCCGAAACGCCCTAACTAATCGCATAAAAAGATTCATTGGTCCATAATTACTCACTAATCTTTTTCATGTCATTTATCTTTCTAAAAGAATATCACGCGACTAGCTGAATCACACTACATTTATCACACTATCTAAAAAAATTTAGTGCTTCACAATGCGACGACTACAGAATGTCTTAAAATCAAATAGGTGACACCCAGTTTGGTTTTAGAAAAGGGCAAGTACGCTTGGAACACTCTCCTCATTAAATATCTTAACTCAAATATATATTGAGATGAACGCGGACGTATGCGTGCTTCATCGATTATCGGAAGGCGTTTAATCGTGTTCTAAAAAATAATAGAGTGGTACGAAACACTGGAATAGATGAATCAGACGTGCGTTTTATTACCAATCTGTATTGGAATGAGATCGCTGAAATTAAATTAGAATAATGAACCTCCACTGCTCTTTAATACATACTCAAAGGCAGTTGTTAAGGAAGCTGAGATAACTCTTGGTATCACAATCAATGGAATTTTATTAATAACTTAAGATATGCAGATGAAACTGTAATCTTATCTAGCAGTCCCGATTAAATATAGTTTCTTTTGCACCTTGTTGTAGAGTACGGTGAAGAATTAGGCTTTTATATGAACAAGTCAGATACCAAAATAATATTGTTTACAAAAAAGGTGGTGGAAACCGTATTAAAAATTCACATTAAAGAAGTAGTTGAACGTGTATCTACTTTTAAATGGCTTGGTACCAACATTAACGACAAGTGCAACAGCAGCAAAGAAATGCGAGTAATTTCAATTCCGATATGGCAAATCTTATTGAAGCATTTGGAAAGTATTTGTACCAAAGAGTTCGCAAAATTCCTTGGGCCCACAGCATTACCAATAGTAAGATCATAGAAAGAATGACCAAAGATAGTGAGCTACTAAATACCGTCAAGAGAACAAACCTTCAATACATCAGTCGTATTATGGGAGGAAATAGGCTACTGATCGAGTTTAAAATCAGAGGAAAGAGATCAGTGGAACGAAGTCAAAAGTCGTAATTAAAGAATCTACGAGGATGGTTTGGCTGCACTTCCACTGAAATTTTCCGTCCAGCAGTTTCGAAGATTGAAATTGCCATGTGAATTTCCAACTTTCGACAGTGGACAAGAAGATGAAGAGGAGGTAGAAGAATATTTTTACTGGCACACAATTGATAAAATGTAAATAAAATAATTGCATTAAGAGTTAGCACTTGCTCAGTTTGTATATTGTAGTAGGTACACATATATTTAAATGAAAAAGTAATAACTTACTTAGGTTTGGAAAAAATTACTTTGTAAAAAATTAAAATAAAGGGAAATATTGATCACCATATGTATTGCAATCAAAAAAGACATAATTCAAAAAATCTATACAGTAGCTCGTGAAGACATATTCGGTAGATCGCGTTAACTCTCCGGTTCCTCACCTTAATTCCTCTCTCACCTTAATTCCTCCACTGAGCTGACTCTGACGACATTGGGCGCTGACGACTGCTTGTTTCTCCCGGGCAACTGTCATTATTAGTCTCATCTACGCGTATACGTGTGAGGTTATGCACGTTATGTTTTTCATGTGTATAATACTCATTCGCTAACATGGATAGTTTGATTTACGCATTGGTACTAAGCTAGGTTTGTTCAAATGATGGCGTGTTGAAGCAAAAAGGTAAAAACTTATCACTTTCATCCGGAATGGGAAACCGATTACTTTTCTACCCAGGTAAAGGACAAATGTGTGTATTTAATGTGCCATCCCAGTGTATCAATTGGGAAGAAAGGGAACGTCGAACATCACTTCAAAACCATGCACGCAAGGAGTGAAAGGAATTCCCACTGAATTCTGCTCTAAGGAAAGAAAAGGTAATGCAGCTAAAATATAGCCTTAATGCTCAACAATCTACTTTTTACGACCATTAAACAAGAATAAAGCAGCAACTCCGGCGTCATTCCAAGTTTCAAATATTATTTCACCAAGTAAGAAACCATACGAAGACGGTGAAATAATCAAAACGGCATTTTTTAAAGCTGCAGTTAGTACAGCTCAGTTGGACGTTCTTGCAAGAATAGTTTTTTATAAATTCGAAATAAGAGAGGAGCTGATAAAGATTATACCGTTAACAGGACGCACTGCATGACAGGACATATTTTTAGCTGTTACAGATCTTATCAACTCTGAAAATATTTCTATGCATAAGTTGGTGGGCTTAGCAGCTGATGGAGTTCCATCGATGGTAGGCAGAGAGAAGGGATTCATAACCTTGTGCTGTAAAGACAACAGTTTTCCGACATTTCTATTTTATCATTGTGTAATACACCAGCAGTCACTGTGTGGAAAGTTTCTTAGTATGATCAATGTAGTGAAAACAGTAATAACAATAGTGATCAAATGCAATTCAGAGACATTTGCGCAGAGTCGTGACTGATGAACTAGATTGCCACTATGGTGATCTACTGCTTCATACTGAAGTTCGTTGGCTGAGTAGAGGCAGAGTTTTACAAGGTTTTCACAAGTTGCTTCCTGCCTTTTGTAGAATTTTTGAAAGAACAAAACAAACCCTTCTGGTTTGGCTGCAGGATTTTGCTTTCCTCGTAGACATCACCTAAAAGTAAAATATCCTAAATTTGCAGCTTCAAGGTAAGGATAAAGATATTGGTGGAACTATTTCAGGTGTTGCTTCATTCTCATAAAAGCTGGAACTGTGGAAAAAATATCATCCAAGGTGAATACAAACACTGCTTGCTTGAAACAAACCCTTGGCAAGCAAAGGTCTTCAATGCCTCCTTACAACAGCAAAGAATACGTTGAAATTATGTCAAATTTGAGAAGTGAATTCAAAAAACGCTTCCAAGATTTCAAAAGGATTTCAGCTGAAGAGTGTCATGGAGTATTTTCATTTTCAAGAAGAGAATGCTGCAGTGGAGTTGGAACTGATTGATTTTCAAAATGATTTATCCGTAAAATCACTTTCTACACGGTCTGAAAATATTTCGCCTCTTGTTCCTAAAGAAAAATATCCAATTTTGGTTCGGGTTGGTCTTAAAGTGAAGGCAATGTTCAGCTCTGCATATATGTGTGAGGTTACTTTTTCCAGTATGAAATTAATTAAAAATAAGAACAGAAATAGGCTCACTGATGAACACTGTGGCAACTATATTCAAATGACGGCCACTACTTACTCTCCTAACATTAAAAAGCTTGTAGATGACAGAAAAGAGTCCCATCCTTCTCTTTAAAGTAAAAAAAATGAGTCCTAACATTTGTTATTTATTACTAACTACACTTCAGTTTCTTTCTAATGTTCAATTCAATTTCAATTTCTCTTTGTTATATACAGTTTAATTAAAATTGATTTTCATATTTACTAGAAATGTACGTTTATAGGCAATAAAAAATTTTAAAAAATTAGTACTTCTTTTGGTTGGTAGCTCACACAGCCCTAAATTATACTTTTATTAAAAACATCCAATTTCCGCATCAAAAAAAAAATGATATACATATGTATTGCGTAAATTTTATGTTCATACGCCAAATCCATAAACCAAAAATTTCTGGACGAGTACGCTACTCCAACTTTCATATTACGTGAAAAGAGATTCTGCAAATCAAATAGTGGTATTTTAATTGTAAAATTATCAGAGAAATAATGTGATATTGTATGAAAAGAATTTACCATAATTAAAATAAAAACAATGGTAATAATATATTCTTACGTCTGGGAATTTTATTAACCAATGGTAAAAATACCAGAATGTGTTTCATAATTGCCAATTTTCTTATGATCTAATAATATTATAGGTAACAATTAAATTTTTTAATTATTAGGCGACAAAAAATATTGGGTTGAAAATTATGTAATTATCTATGTAATTAAATCCTGTAATTAGGATAAGATCCTTTAATTAGGATAAGAAGGATTCACAATAAATTAAAATATATATGATTTAAGTCCTAGCTTTACCTTTTAGCGACCATAACCGGATTCGCTTATATTCTAGCCATCGTCAAGTGAACTCTTTTTGTGTAACAAACCAAGGCCGTGTCTAGGGATATTGGCGCCATGCTGTCAGGCAAAATTTGGCGTCTCTAAAAAGCAAAATTTAAACACAATTAGTATTTTTACTCAATTACTTATCCTTCCCCCACCCCCTATCCTTCCACCAATACCTATCGCCCGACCGCCGTGATTCCCGCTTGACGTCTCCTTGCTTATAGGGGAGTGTGGTCCACAGTGAGACGATTTTTTTTACTTAACATTTTTTCCGAAGTTGCTTTCATTTATTTAAGAAAAATTGCTTATAATATAATTTAACCTTTCTTTTACTAACAAACATAAGAAAAATTAACATAAATTTAAAAACTAAAATATAGGAAATATTTATTTTTAACATTGCAAATAGTTTCACTGTGGTGGTCCACAATGAGACTTAGTGTGGTCCACAATCTTTAAGACATCTTTATTGACCGTCTAACTGGACAAAATTCACTTCAAACAGAACACATTGGTTTCCCCAAATGATATTGGAACTGGTAAAATCATTACTATATCTTGATTCTAAAACACTAGCAACTTTTGAAACGTTTGGGTAGACAAATTTGTTTGATTTATTTCTTCTTCGCAGATAAATTATATCATACTCGAAGTCATTGGATATCTCACTTAAAATTTTGCTAACGCAATATTTTACGGATTTTTTACCAGCGAACTTCACAAGCACCTAATTATTGATGGCGACATTCCAATCTAGTTCCTCAAATCTTGTTATAGGAGCATCCATGACCACATAATATTCAGATGGGCTATCTTGGGTTTCTGTCCCGTCACTTGATGAACTAGTTTCCGGCTCTATAATTTTTTTCTTACTATATATGCTTCAGCTTTGCATTTGTCGACCCTCTTTGTTTCCACCTCCAATTTTTTCGAGGAGTCTGTTGGAATTAAACTTTTTTCGCGCTTATTATTTTGCACTTGTTTTCTATGAACTGCTTTGGGAAACCTTCCAAATTCCCGAGAGGTTTAAAATGCTTTCGAATCTTATAGTTGGGGCTTTAGAATCATCATCACCAGTGGCTGAAGCTTTTTCATGTAAACTTGCAGGAGATGGTGTTTTTATAACATCGACATTTGAAATAGTAACATCCTCTTGCGACTTTTGGTTATTTTTATTAGAATCTAAAAATCGTCTTCTATAAAAACGCCCGATTAAACGGAAAAATAGCTGACTTACAAAAGCCCGATATGATGTTAATCGGAGTCATGGAATGGTGAAATGCACTCGTAACATCCTAGGCCGTCTTTGGAACGCCAGGGTGGTGCATAAACCAGGAATCGACACATCGCTTGTAATGCACTTTAAATGAAAAATAAACGCTTACATCTAATGGTTGCAGTTTATTGCTGCAATGAGGAGGAAAAGTTAAAATAGTTACCCCATTAGACTTGGCTAAGTCAGTACATTCAAGTGAAAGGTAACTTTCATGGTTGTCAAAGAACAATAATGTTGGGTTTTCCAATGAAGAATTTGTAGAGTTTATACAGTGATGTATAATTTGCGCCACAAATAGTCCGCTCTTTATCCAGCCCGAAGGTGTTGCGAGTCCCAAACTACCAAGTAACAACTTTATTTTTCAATCAATCAGACTTATTTTTGGGGCAATATCATTGGCAATATTTTCGTCTCTGCGTAAGACCTGCTTTAATATATCAACAAAAAAAACCACATTCTGCTTATTAAAGGATGTAGCGCGACAGGCTACAGCCTTCTGGTTGTCTGATGCTTAGAGTAGGATATCGATTTAAAAAAGCTCTCATCCATTCCAGACCTACAGATTTGTTTTGTGCCATTTTGTATGTTAGACGACGACATCCAAGAGCTGTTAGGTCGTACTTCATTTTTGAACACATCCCGAGGTAGTCTGCAAGACCATCTTCTTGATCTTTCGTCGTAATTTGACCGCATTCGTAGAAAGGCCTCATTCTAACTTCTGTATTATCGATGTTACTTTTTTGTTTTTTCACGTACCTAAAATTAAAAAATCCTATAAACTAAGTAAGCTCTTTCATACGATGCACATTCTACCATACTTTCCTATATTACCATTTACCTTGCTAAGGTCTGAAATGACACTCCCTTCAGTTCCGCTGCTGTTCGCAATGAAACCCCTTCGTCTATAACTACTTTTTCAGCAGTTTTCATTTGGTTGTTCGGAAAAGGGTCTTATGTTAGGTTTTCTATTTCTATTCCTTGCCATTTTCTGACAAATATAAAATGATCGTGCATGTTGGCGTACAGTGAGACAAGTCTCAGTTTACCCCACCTAGGATTGTCTTACTGTACCCCATTTGTACCATATTAATAAATCATAACATTTTTTGTAAACTAATTATAACAACAAACTATCGCGCCGTAAATGCATGCACAAATTGCTAAACTTTACTTACCACCAATCTCAAATATTTAACGTCAAAAAAACACCAATCGAGACGACTTACGCAAAATTTACTTTTGTGAGAAAATTGTCACAAACACCGCTCTACAAACAACAACGAACTGAACTGGCATAAAAGTTGGTTCTTGAATCTGATACGTAAAAATAAGATTTAGCATGGAGGAGCGTCAAAAGCGGTGTTGCCAAAATCTCAGAATTTCTCACTGTGGAACATGTCTCAGTATGGACCACACTCCCCTACAGTTTGATATTATTCGTAACAAGGGATTCCTCTTTCCATGTAGCATGTCGTACTGAAAGTTTTTAGTTTTGGCTGGTCGAATGATAATGATCCGATCAGTTGACTTGGTCGATATTAATGTCCGCTATCTATTCTTGAGTTGGTATTGCCAAATAATACATAGTGAGACTCAACAGATGTCAAGTCAGAAACAATTGTCATAACTTGTATTAACATGAACAATTTTAGAGACGCAATGAGATAACAGGAGACATAATATTCCATTAGCTTTTGGATCGTTTACTGATTGAGGTTTAGATACAAACATTAGAATAACCACAAAGTATAACTCTATCGCTTTTAATGAGAATATTCTACCGTTTCTCCAGAATATTTAGAAACAAACAGAAATCAAAACTATGAGGTTTATATTACCACATTAAAAATATTGGTGGAAGAAACATCAAGAAGTTTACATATTTTAAGGATTGTTTTTTGTATCCAATTCAAAGGATACTTTTCGCTAAAGTAATATCTTTGCACCACAATTTTCACAAAAACACAATAGAAGAGAGGTATCACTTACCAATAGTTACCATAAGACCAAGAAGAATTTTTTGTCCTTTATCCTGTGCTTAGTGGGATATATAATTTTAAGATCTTTAATATGGCCATAGGGAACAAACTCCAATTTTTTTCAACCCTGTCAAATTTCGTTTTTATGACATATTCTCTAGAACATTTTCACAGGAGATCCATGTATTCGTGGTCAAAATGGAATGAACTGATGGGAAGGATGGACTAAAATGGGAAAACTTATCGAACAGTGAATCGATGTTATAACTCAATAATAATTTTTTTAAGTTTACAATTTTTTTGACAAGAATTAATATTGGATTCAGAATTTATCCTCGTCGGTACGTTTGTCCTGCCAGCTATACACTTTTCAAATGATTTTGTACTACAATAAAGTAGATGAACCGAGCTAATATATTGGCGTACAGCGCACCGAACGGTCTACAATATGTACGTAAATGTCGCGGTACAAAGATCTGGCCGGTTTGCATATCAGTTCTATGTTGTCAATGTACGTGTTTGGAGGTTAAGATAGCTTTCCATCGTGAAATTGGTAAGTGTCATATTTTAATCATGTCCATATCACAAAATTTATTTAGTAATTAATGAGACAAGTAATCTACTTTACTCTATGAGTAAAATGGTGCCGAATTTGTAAAAAAATGGCCACGTAATGGCTGCCTAAACATTTTGTCCAGCCATTTGGACGTTCAACTCTTTTGAATTATTCTTCTCATTGCTGATCTCAAATAAACCATTAACTGATGCTGAACTTGAAGCGATTTTAAACGATAGCGATTTTCATCTTAGCGACGATGAGGATGGGACAGCACAGGGAATTGGTGACACCTTGATAGGAGATGTATCTGATTCGGAAAAAGTGGAACTAGGTGAACAAGAGAATATTTATTACGAAGATTATTACTTTGATTCAGAAGACGATGTACCGTTGGCAATATTACGAGATCAACAGCAGAACAATTCAAGACCTACACCACAAAACTGGAAATGAGAACTTTTTGACAATTAGAATATCTTTGATTGTGGTCAAGAATGGGAAATAAATGATAGTCATTAGTTCTAGAAACCGTTGGATTACGTCTCATAATATTTTCCTGGTGATTCTGGGATAACTTATCAACGCAGAGTAATATTCAGGAGCAATGCAGGCAAATGAAAAGAAACCGACGAAATCTACAACAGAAGAATACCGCCAACTGAGAGGTATACACATTCTTATTGAAATATTTGGAATAGCAAGACTAAGACTTTATTTTATGAAAGGAATTGAAATACCAATTATCAGTCAAATACCGAGAGATAGAATATTAAAATTGAGAAATTTTCTACATGTTCTTGGCAATCTCAGTATTTCAGATGAGACCAAGTGATCAAATAACCTCTCGAAAGTACAAACGATCATTAATGCTGTTCGTAATAAATGTTGAACATTACAGCGGTTGAAAAAGTTGTCAATCAACGATCAAATGATTCCGTTCACTTACACTACAAGCCGACGTTAATATGTTAAAAATAATCCCTGTGGGACTTAAAAATTTTGTTTTGGCGTCACTTTCGGTGTTAGTGCTCGATTTTTTCATTGACAAAGGAGTAAATACTCGGCCAGTACCCCAGACAAGGAATTAGACATTGCTGGTTCTGTAGTCAAAAACTCTCGACTAACTTGTCATCAGGACATATTCTTTACTTCGATCTTTACTTCACTTCAGTCAGCCTACTTGATTACTTACTGACCAAACAAATACTCGGAATTGGGACAATTATGAGTAATAGAATTCCACGAAGTATCAAGAACTATATCACAACAAGATCTGTTACCAGAGGATTGCGGTTCCTTTGCTGAATGGGTTCCTTTGAGAAGTGACAGGAAAATGTCTTTGCTAAAATGAATGGACAACAGATCAGTCTTAATGGCATCAACTTCGTCTGGTTCGGCACCAATAACTGAAGTTCGCAGGTGGGATAAGAAAAATTATAAATATATTCTTGTTCTCGATTACTGAACTGTCCAAACTCGATTGATAGCTACAATCGCTCAATAGGAGGAGTAGATCTGTGTGTTAGATTAATTTCCTATTGTCGAATTTACATGCGAACTAAGAAATGGCCTGTACGAGTTTTTTGGCATTTTATAGATTTGGCAGTTACTAACTTCTGGATCGAGTACCGTCAAGACCGCTTAGCATATGGAAACAGAAAAAATTCTCTCATGGATTTGCTTGAATACAAACTGTATGTTGGTAGATCCCTTGCTGTTGGAGGACGAGCTCAAAGAATTTCCGCCGTAACCACTGCCACAGAGTAGATGACAAAGAAATGAAACCTGCCAGGAAATCTAAAGTCACAGAGATACCACCAAAAGATGTGAGGAATAGAGGTAATGCATATTTCCCTATATGTAGTGTTAATGACAAAAATTCTTAGATGCGATGTCGAAATCCGAGTTGCCCAAACAAAACCAGATTTTATTGTATAAAATGTCAGGTTTATCTGTGTGTCTCGCCAGAGAGATAATGTGTCTTCGAATGTCATTCATTTAAATCAACTTAATGAAATATACGAAACTTGGTTCGAAACTTGGAAACAAATCCCAAACTTGTTCCATCCACGACTCGAACAACACTCTGACTACAGATATAGATGAAGTTGTAGAGGTATGGAGGATTTACTGCGAACAATTATACAGAGAGGAACAAATCGAGAACACCAACATCCCTGACTAGATAGAAGAACCGGGTATACTTTTTGAGGGGATACAGGCCGCCATACAAAAACTGGGATGAAACAAATCCCCAGGCATAGATCAAAACACTGCAGAAATCTTAAGACAAATGGGCGAAGACAGCACTAAAGCCATACATAAAATCTGCCAACTAATATGCAAAACGGGTAGATGGCCTAGAGACTGGACGACATCAATGATAATTCCCCTGCACAAGAGAACAAATCTTGAATCTAAGACAACTAATCGAAAAAGCCAGAGAATACTACACACCTAGGTACATCTGTGTTGTAGATTACGTTAAAGCTTTCGACAAAGTCAAATGGCACAAACTGTGGCCAATCCTAATCCAGA